>VDFB02041769.1:0-49754 GCA_007258455.2 Sequoia sempervirens
GGATAAATGACCCATCTTTTATTTAGATTTCTTCTTGTACTTGTTAAAATCTCACTTGTAATATTAATGGTGGTTAGCAATCTTAAATTTTGTACTCTTAATCTTTAGAAAATTGCTTCTTTCTACTATCTAAAAATAGTGGTACTTAAAAGTATCATTAGAATGTGTTGTTCTTGGAAAGTGGTGCAAAGAAATTTTTTGGTGTAGTTCAACTAAGGACTATTAAAAAAAGTAGTTTGGTGGTAATCAAACCCTCACAATAAAGTAATTATGTTTATTCAAATGGAATGATACAAATATTATCTATTATTAGGTAAGAATTATTACAAAATGGTGCACATGTGCACAATGTGGTACATAGGTTGTATAACAAAGTATTAACTTGATCATAGTGATCTTCCAATTTGTGAAATATTTTACCATTGTAGAAGTGAGAGATAATTACAAAATGAAATAAGAGTACTATATAGATTTAAAGATCCCATGAAAATCATTTATTGTTAGGTTCTTTCTATTTACAATTGGAGGCGTGAATACGCTTCCACTTATCCACTCATGGTGAAACAATATGCAAGCATAACATTAAGTGTACACTACATGATTCCTCAACATGTGCAAAAAGGGCACAAATTTAGAATTTGAACATCTAATTTTAGATTAAGATTGGGTTATTGCTAGAAAAGTATCAAAGTTTAGAGGATTCTATACAGACTCCAAGTTAGACATGCAACCAAAATACATTAGATTCACTTTTTCACATTCATGCACTAACATCTAATGAAACTCAAAAATATTTAATATGAGAAGACAAGAAACTCTAAGTTTACATGCACAAAAAGAAACCTACAAAATAAATCAAATATGAAAGAAAATAAAATATTTTTGGTTAGTGTAAGATATCCAATAGATTGAGGATTTTCTTCCATCAGACATCTTGGACTATAATAAAAAGAATAACCCCTTACTCATAGCATGGCTATGAACACCTCAATATTATAGCCATAGTGGCCAACTTTCGTTGGAGTTAACAACATGGCCTCTTGTATGCTTCTTCCCTTCCACTTTACTAGATATTCAATATATTCTCTACCTTGTGGATTTTGAGAATCTTTCCTATAAAAACTACTTTATTTGCCTACCTTGCCTAGCAGCTTGGACTCTATTTTTCTAGTTTGAAAATTATGCTATACGCTTGTCTAATCTTTCTCAAGATCTATTTTTGGGTGAAAGAACAATAGCATTTCTCCCATTTTTACATTTTGAGCCACTAAAATTATTTTTTTGCAACATTCATTACACTTTACGAATTATAATAGACAAGCTACCACAAATTTAAAGATAATGTAAACTAGTGACTTATGATATTTTCCAAATAGATTCAATTTATAATTATAAAAAAAATCAAAAATAATTTTGATCATATTTTCAAAAAGCACATTTATTATATTTTATGTATTATATTAACATTTTCCTATAATGCATAACTTGAACTAGAAATATATGTAGAAGAGAGGGGCACATCCATAAAAATTGCCCGCTTATTTTCAAGGCCAATGGCAGTTCTCGGTCAAAAGCCTAGTGTTGTGACTCAAGTTGTGGAGCCTCTTTCCAATGATGTTGCTAGCTCTGGTGGCGTCAGCTCTTCTCCCCCTGTCTCAGTCGGGGCCTCTCTGAGTTCTTTGTCGGCTTCCGATGGTTTGTCTCCCCCGCTCCATTGTTTTCCTCCTCACACCCTGGTGCCTCGTCCACCGACTTACCTTCTTTGGGTCTCCCTACCTTCCCCCGTCCAAGGTTCCCCTTCTGGTCTCCCCTCCTCCCTTGGATGAGTGCCATCCAGTGGCCATCTGCAATTAGTTTGAGTCGTTGCTTCATGTCGATCTCGTTCCTTCCCTCCTCCTCTTGTCCCCCCGTTCATCTCTAGCTCCGATCTCTCTCTCTGTGCTCCAGTTGTGAAATTCATTAATGTCTGTGAGGGCTCAACTCAACCTCTATTTAAAAAAATTCCCAGCAACTGGCATTAGAGGAAATAAGAAAGAGAGGTGAACTTAATAATTCTAAAAGAAAAATTGAAGTTATTAAAACTTATGTAAATGGTGTTAAAGTCGATGAAGAGAAAATTATCACTAACCTTCAAAAACAATGTTAATGCAAATAGAAACCCCTCACTGGTTAAGCATATTGTCTCCACGTTTGAAGCCAAGGAGCTCAACAATCTGGGCCCGTAAGGCCAGCCCCTTCAAACCATGTCTAATGGAAATTTTTGTCGAAGCAAACCCTCCTCTGCTGGCAGCTCTAGTGCTGTCAATATGTTAACCAATGAGGAGGTAATCTCCCACTCATCGAGGAGTGATGCTAAAGAAAATATTACCTTAAATAAAGATGTATTGATCAATAATTGTGCTTCGGTGGGGATTGGGGATGTCCCCACAACTGCTTGTGGTGGATCCATCCCATCCCCCCGGTAGACACTATGGAATCCCTAACTAAAATGGTTAGGAAGTGGTCTCTGGATAAGGCTGAAACCTCTAGAGGGGTAATTGATAACTCCAACCCATCTATTGAACCTGCATACCCTATTGGACATGCTGATGGTGAGAAAATCCCTGAAAGTCATGTGCTTATCTCTAGTGGTGGGGACCAAAGCATAAAATACAGTGAGTCTAAGAAAGCCTCAATGGATGAGGAAGACCCGATAAAGGATAAAGGAACAAATTTGGAAATAATGAAGGATTTCAAGGAGGCCACTCCTTGCCCTTCTAAAGAACCTAAGAAAAGAGGTCAGAAAAAAGGAAATTCTATAACCATTAGAATAGTATGGGGATCATTAAAGGAAAAAGAAAGAAAACGAGTATTGTTCTGTCTATTCCCTCCCCCAAAAGAGTTGAAATCGAAGAGAAAGCACCTAAATACTTTGAGTTATTTAGGAATAGTAAAGAGACCAATTGTACCAATGGTAATAATAATGATTAACTATACCTCTTGGAATGTTAGGGGGTTGGAATCCCCCGACAAGAAATATGTGGTGAGAAGGTTTCTCAATCTGGAAAAAATAAGGACTTTGTCTTGCTGGAAGAAATAAAGGCAGTTGGGTTCACTCTTGTAACCAACATGAAGAACTTTATTTGGGGAAACTATTTTCATCTTGTCTCCCAACATGAGAAGGGGGAGGTTGATTTTCCATTTTGATGGCCAACAAATGGAAACCTTACTTAACCATATTGGGGGTATGACCCTACAGTAGAGTTGTGAGGGCCACATTTAAGAGGGGAGACTCCAAATTTGGCATCTGTTCAATTTACGCACCAAATGATTACATAGGGAGGATTGAACTATGGAAATGGTTAACAAGCCTCCCAGATGGCCCTTAGATTCTAGGTGATGACTTCAATATGATTGAAAACAAGGAAGATAAAAAAGGTGGTATCAACATGGATTGGAAAGGTAATGAAAAATATTACTGGTTTAGGTTGAGAAATAAGCTTAATATCATTGATCCTCTAGAAGGTATGAAGAATGAAAGTAACAGTGTTTGGTACACTTGGTGTAATGCCTAAAAAGGGGGGAAAATAATTTACTGCGGGCTAGATAGGTTCTACGTCAATAGGGACTTTTTTAGTTTTGATCCCATCAATGGTGAAAGCAAGGTGATGGTTTATCCCTACACTCTCTTTGATCATCACCCGGTCAAGGCCAAGATAACCATAAATAATGGTGTTAAGATAAGCCACACGATCATAGATAACTTCATTCTCAACACTAGCCTGTTGAGTGATAAGGATTGTATAGATGTTGTAAACACCTTAAGAGGAGTCAACAAATGGCTACTCAAGAACAGTGGTCCAATTGAAAGGTGGAATAAAAAGATGGGTGGATGGAGAATAATATTTCAGAAAATAGGTAAAAAGAAGGCAATGGACAAACTAAGCGAGGAAAACTGCCTCCAAGATGAATTGTTGAATGTTGAAACCAAGATTCAGAAGGAACCTATGAGTGATCAACTCTATAAATAAATTAACAAGGCTAAAAGCTCCCTGAGGAAATTGCAAACAAACAAAATTCAAGGATTAAAAGTTAGGGTCAAATTCAACTAGCTAGACAATGGTAACAAAGGTTCAAAGTTTTTTTATTTACATTAAGGACAAAGGACTGAAAGAACAAATTGATCAGAATTGACATAATGGTGTGACCTTGTCAAATCAAGATGAGATTCTAGTGCAATTTTTTCTATATTACAAATATTTATTCAAATTAGAGGACGATGGGGGGATTGTTTTGAGGCTAGAAACAAAATCAAAAGCCTAATTCCTCCCAAAATTTCCAAGGAAGATAGCACTATGCTCTTTGCCACCATAACCAAGGAAGAAATTAAAAAGGAAATCACTTGAATGAGAAATGATAAGTCTCCAAGGGTGGATGGGCTCCCTGTTGAATTCTATAAGGTCTTCATTGATTGGGTGTGTGATGATCTCCATCAAGTCTACATGGAAGCTCTTACCAAAGGTTCTCTAGAAACTTCTATTAATCAAGGCCTCATTAAACTCTTGCCAAAAGAGGGCGAAAAAACCTTGATAAATAATTTGAGATCCATCACTTTGTTGAATGTCTCTTACAAGGTGCTTGCAAAGGTCCTAGCATTGAGGTTGATCAGTATTCTACCCAAGTTCATAAACTCCACCCATACTAGTTTTATCAAGGGAAGTAGCATACTTGAAAACCTATTAACAAGTTGGGAGGCTTTGGATTGGGCTAAATGATCTCATCAAAATGTTGTAATATTGTTGTTGGATTTTGAAAAGGTGTATGACTAGGTGGAATGGCCTTTTCTCAAAATGGCTCTTGAAGCCTTTGTGTTTCCCCAAGCTTTCTCCAACATGATTGGGATTTTGCTAAAGGATGAATCTACTCAAGTGGAGGTGAATGGTTCTAGGTTTGAGGTCTTCCAATTAGAGAGGTCCATCAGGAAGGGTTGTCCCATTGCACCTACCCTATTTGTCATTGCATTTGATGCCTTGCATTATCTCCTAATTTATACTTATAACTCTCCTAAGGTGAGGGGTTTGGTGCTTCCAGACCAAAATGAGCTCCTGAACATTAAGTTTGTTGATGATATTTCTATCTTTGTGGAGCTGCAAGAAGAGAACCTGACCAACCTAATGAATAAACCTAATCTCTTTTGCCTTGCCTCTAGAGCTAGAGTTTCAAGGTTGAAGTCCATTTTTTTAAGATGGCTAGATTCACCTCCTAGCTGGCTGCACAAGTTTTATTTCCAATGTGGGGGCCTCAAAATGAAGTGAGATATCTAGGGATCCCATTCTCTGTTACACCTAATCGTAAGGAAATGTGGCTTTGGCTAAAAGCAAAAATTGAGAAGAAGTTGGATGGGTGGAATAGGCAGTTTTCATCCTTGGTTGGCAAGATTATGGTGTGTCAAAACATCCTTTCATCTTACACACTTTACTTTGCCTCTGTATGGTTCTTCAATAGCTATTAGGTTAATGGGGTGCAAAAGAAGATCAAAGGTTTTTTGTGGTCAGATAGGAAAGGTAAAAGAAAGATGCATTATGTCCAATGGGATTGGTGTTGTTTGGAGAAGGTGAATGGGGGCTTGGGCCTTAAAGATATAAAGAAACATGGCACTACTTTAGCTGCCAAGTGGGTCATCAAACCCCTAGATGGGAATAATCCATGGAAAAAAATTGTCAGAAACAACATCTCTCAAGTAGTCCCTAAGTTGGAAAAATCCTGGAAAGCACTTCCTTTCAGTGATTTACTCATCACCAAGTATCAAATAGTGCCCACAGGTTCAATGGTTTTTAGAAGTATTTGGAGGGCTTGGGAGTCAATTAGGGATAACTTCACTTGTCCTCTAGTAATTGTTCTTAATGGTAATCTGATCCACCCTATAGATCTATCTAGTGGAATTTAGAGCACAAGGGGAAACCATTGGCCTTGTTACAAGGCTGCTCTACAAAAAAGTGAAATCAAGTCGGTATTAAGACATTCAACAATATCTTAAAGGATGGGAATCTAATAGGTTGGGACAAATTAAGAGGAGTATGGGTTACCCCACTCTAGTATTGGAACCTATTCTATTATTAAAGAGGCCTGTAAAAATTGGATTCCAAATCTCAAAATAGAAAATTGGGATGATAAGCCTACTAAATTTTTATGGAAGGGAACTCTCCCTCTCCATGAGGTTAAGGCTAAGCTTATCTATAAATAAATAAATAACTCTAATACCCCTACTTTCTACCTAAATAAGTCCTAGAAAACCAATCTTGAAAGCAAGGAATGACAAAAGGTCTTCTATTCTTTATGGCATAATATGATTGATGCAAAAAAGATTGTTTTAGATGGTTGGTATTGTTTAAAAAAATTCCTTATAAATTGAGTAATGCTAACATTGAGTTGTGCAATATGTGTTGGGTTCTTGAAACCATATATCATATTTTCTTTGAGTGTTTTTATGCTAATGAGATGTGGAATTATTTTTGTAATGATCTAAATATATGGTGGAGTAATGGGAAAGTAAACTAGAAAGAAATTTTAATGGGAAATGATAAAAAGCTGAGTAATTACATGCAAGAGCTGACATTTTTCCTCCTCATCAATTTTGACACCAACTGATTCGAACTAAGCCACCAACATATTGAATGCTTCCAGGTGGTCTGTGATTCATCCACCCTCTTCCATTATCAAGGAATACAAATTCTTCCTCAAAAGAATATTGTTCACTAAAGATTTTTCTTGATACATCTCACCAAGCTTCTTCCATAGTTTCTATGCAGAGGTCTCTTCATGGACATTGATTAAAACATAGTATTCCAAGCACAATATGATTAGACCCTTGGATTTATAGTCCATAACCTCATATTGAGCAGCCTGAGTAAGATCTACAGGCCTTGAAACATTCTCATCAACATCCCACAAATCTCAATCTATGAACATATCCTCCATCTCCAGCTTCCACGTCTCAAAATTATTTCCAAAAAAATTATCCACCTCTATTCTCCCTGATGAACTTGCCATCTAAAAATTCCTACAACAAGATCACAGAGTATCTTCTGCACAAGCTCCCACTCGAACCTGGATTACTCCAAAAAACCCAACAACCCGCAAGTAAAACCAAAGGTGATCAGGTTCTGATACCACTTGTAAGGAAGCAAGGGTAGAAAAACAACTTCCTACACTAATCTTGAGAGGAGAATAATGCAAAAATTTACAGATATTTAACAGTTATAGAAACTTAAAATAAAATAAACATAAATATTACACATACCACAACACTTGATAATTTATGTGGGAAAACCCTTTTAGGAGAAAAACCCCACACTCCAAAAGCTTCCCTATATATTATTCAGAAATCACAACTTAGATTACAATATACTTGCAGAGAAATCTTCTCACAGGAGTATCACCACTCAGAGATCCAAAGAAAACACGAATGCTATCAAAATCTCAGAATACATCACCGTCTTTCTACCGCAGTCATAATACAACTCCCTCATAAAATAGAGTTACATTATAGGGCAAGACAGGCCAACAAAATATCCACCATTAGATCTAAAACCTAATAATTAACAGTCTAGATTTACAATGTATCATTTATTTAATGTATGTCAGGCATTTTAGGAGTTTTCTAAAAAAGTTAACAATAAATTGTCCACATGCATCCCACTCCTCCCCTTGTTTCCATTGTATATTACACCTATCGGTGTAACTAGGATATATATATATATATCCTATCAACAATAACCTTTATATAATTGCAAGGTTGAGACACATTTTTCCAATAGTGATATATGTCATTCACGTTTGTAATTCATAAGGAAAATATATTAGTATTAAATGACCTCTTACAGATTTGTAACTAAAATGAAAATGTTTAGTGCTTCTCAAAGCTATGGGGGTTTATATGTTGTGTTTAAGTTTGATAAATATATACATACTTTTAGTTTGATCATACACCGATCAAAACTATAAATGCAAATACATGTGGAAATACAGTTACATGACCATAATTTGGTTGAAACTTATGAATTGGAAAATAGTAGTTTTGGTTTTTTTTGTTATTTTTTATTATAGTAGACTTACTACATAAGGGTTGGCATTGTATTTATATTAAATTTAGGAATAGGTTTTTCTAAGTGTAGTAAATTATTTAGTTTTATTTGTTGCTTCGGTGTGATATATATAGGATAAGTGCTTGAGGAAATGGGGAACCAAAAAGGGGTCCTATGTGGCTACTTTTAAAAAAAAATTAGAAAAGACTGATATTGGATGAGAAATTGAAGATAGTTATGTACTCAAAATTTTAACACACAATAGGAATAAGAGTTGTATTTCTCTAAGTCTACTTTATAAACTACTAACGTTTTTTGAAAATTTTGGAGATTAAGGGTTCAAAAAGGAGAAGCGCACAAAATGCTCTTGTTTCTATCAAAAAACATAAAATAGTGTATGGTGTGCTACCCCTAAAATGTTAACTTTTTAGTATTTAAAAAATTATTTCAACGAGAAAGTAGCTAACAGTATATAGTTTGTGTCCGATATTTTTTGCTAATTTTTTAATGAATATATTTAACTTTTTACTAATTTTCAAAGCGAACACATCCTGAAAAATAAAAATTTGAGCGTGCTACCCCCAAATTTTATAGGAAACTAATCAAAAAGATTTTTTAAATATGTATAAAATAGATTCTATCTTCTAAAAATATTTAATTTATTTGAAATTTTGATGAACAACTAAAAATGAAGCCAAAAATACCATACGTAGGTTTTTGAAAAAAAAATGGAGCTAATAGCAAAATAAATTTAAGATCAAAACCTTAACATTTTTGAAACATGAAAAAAATCACATGGTTAGAAAGCTAAGGGAGAGCTCAATGCTACTATGTCATTTTTTGACTTAAGATTGAAACAGGAACAAACCTAATGGAGAGCACACTCGAGATTGTGTCAATATTTTACAATTTGAAAAAAACACATCTTTAGACATTGAAATGTCAGTCCAACCCTTTGGGTTGGATGCCTAAGTTAAATCCAAACCTAAGGGTTGGAAATTCTCAAGGAAAGCAATAACGTGAGTGCACTATAATGCACTCACATTATTATCTTAGGTTCCCATAATTCTATCATGTTATTATGAAGGAAAAATGTTCTCTCCCCCTCACCTTCTCTCTCTTCCACTCTCTACCCTCTCCTTCCTTACCTCTCCCTCCCTTCCTTGAGCTCTAGACCTATATTTCTACCTCTCCTTCCCCCCCCCTCTCTCTCTCTTTGTCCCTCTTTAAATCTCCATCTCTCTAGACTTGTCTCTCTACATCTCCCTCCCTCCTTCACTTTTTATTTCTCTCTATCTTCCCTCTCTCCATTTGTCCCTCTCTTCTCTCTCTCTAGGTCCAAAATGTTTGAAAATGGATCCATGATTTTTTTGGTCTCTAACATTTGAACCCTTTCCTTGGCATAATGTCCTTAATGAGGCCAATTTTTCCATAGTATTCTCCAACTATGACATGATTTCAGATTTTACATTCTCTTTTGTATCTAGAATTTTTTTTTTTTAATTTTCTCATTCTATTCTAGATACTAACTTTACTATTCACTCCAAATAATTGGTAATTTATAATGTGCTCATGCATATGCAAGTTCAATTCATTTGGTGGTCACATTAGAGGTCCAACATCTTAAACCCTACTTGATCAGGGGGAATTTCCTTACACTATGGCTAGGGTTCCACCTTATCTATCTACTACAAGATCACCCACTAAAACCTATAATGAAACTACTCCAAGTTTTTTTAGCATTTCCCTCATTGATATTAGAGAGATTTCACTCCTCTTCTACCACCATACTTTTGTTGGACCCCACCAAAAAATTAGGTGGTATTCACCTCTATATCACTCTTCTACATCATTTCAACAACATGGATGTCAAGATAAATTCCCATGCTTGCCTCTTGTTATATCTCTACCAAGGATTTTGTAGGATAGTTATAGGAAGATCTAAAGAAAGGAGATAATGATGCTCTCACTAGTTGGGAAACCATGGAGGATGGAAAGAATCTTCCAAGTGGAAGGTGGGATATAATCATGATGAGAAAGACCCTCCTAACACTATACTTGTCTTTGCTACATAATTATCAATGGTTTCTTTTCATTTATAGTAAATTGTTGACTTATGCTTGTTTCCCTTATTGGTTTTTTTCCTTGTTCTTTTGTTTGGATGTTTTCTTTTGGGAGGGGGCACACATTTCTATTATTTTTTCGCTCCACCATTTTAAAATAAATGGCACTATTGTGATGATAAATATTTGAAAATATTGGGAAACTATTAAACCTTAACTACTATTGAAGGGTAGGTTTCATAATGGATTATCCATTAAGAAAAAATCTCTATGGTGGTCCCCCATCATCTTATTTCAAGATAATCCATTAGCAAGTACTCCCAAGATATACTCCCTTAATTTCTTTAGAAGGGAAACTAAGTGACTATAGAATCTCTACTATAAGGTTGAGTCCACCTATATTTATTAACCTTACCTACCAAAGTGAAGTTTAATTTAAGCCATGCTAACCAAGAAAATTTCCAAATGATCATTGAGGTCATTCCTTCTCAACATTTGCACAAAACATACGCGTTATCTATTTAGCCTTGGTTAAAGGACTAAAAATGGTATTTTGACAACCCTTTTAAGAAAGGATATGTTAATTTTGCATCATCTTTCCATGGTCCAAAATTTGAATGGCGGTCTCTTTGCTTTCCTAATTTTATCTAGGATAAGAATTTTCAAACATTATGAAAAGTGTTCATGGACCCAAAGTTACCCATTTTTCCTATAGATTTTTCTTTACTTAAGCTTCCCTATCAAGATACGCATTTGATATACATATCTTGGCTTGTATAATCCAAGATGTCCATTTTGTGGGAAAACAAAAAACCTTCTTCATATTTCCTTGTTTTTTGTTTGAGCACAAAATGCTTATAATGGAACCATGATTTTTTTGGCTTTTAATGTCTAAACCCTTTAATTTTCATAATGTCCTTAATAGGACTAAGTTTTCCATAGATTTCTCCCAACTATGACATGCTTTCAAATTGGATTTTATTTTTTAAATCTAGAAAGATAGAAATTCTAATATTTTTTATTATTTTGTTGTGGATAATAAATTTGTGATTCAATCCAAATTGATGTTGATTTCTAATGCTCTCATGCAATTGCAAGTTCAAGGAAACAAGGTGGGATTAGAGATTCAACATTTTTAAACCTACTTGATTATTAAAGGAGAATGTACACTTACACTATGGCTAGGGTTCCACCTTCTCTATTGTTGAGTGTCAAATCCCCCTATTGAAACCTATATTGTAGCTACTCCATGACCTCTCAAATTTCCCTAATAGTTATTGGAGAGATTTCACTTCTCCACTACCACCAAATTTTGGCTAGACCCCCTCCCCCCACACAAAGTGGATAGTCTTCACCTCTACATCACTCTTTTGTATTATCTCAATAACATGGATGGGCACATTTGGATCAAGAGAAATCCCCTTGTTTCACTTTTTCTATATCTTTAGTAAGATTGTGTAGCAATAGGTACAAGAGGATCCAATGGAAGGAGATAATTTTGCTCTTACTAGTTGGGAACCCATGTCCATGATAGAAAGGATCGACCATTTGCAATGTAGGATAATATTGGTGTGCAAGCCCCCCAACAATAGAGTTGTCCTTGCTACATAAGTGTCATGCTTTCTTTATATTTTTTCTTATCTAGTGACTTAATGATTGTTTCTTTTGTGGGGTCTATTTTTTATTCTTTTTTTTGGTTGTTTCCTTTTTAGGGGACTACTTGTTTCTATTATTTCCAACCCTTGACATTGACTTTGGGGCATGACCCAATATCACCTATATTTTTTGTGGATCATGATTGTACATTTTAACTTTTGGTAATGTATAGGCTCTCTTTATTTAAAATTGAATATGATAATTTACTAATTTGCAATTGTCTAAAAGAATAGCATAAATAATTGATATTTTATTGTATTATACATCTATTAAATTTAACCTCACAACCCTTATTTCAATAACTAACATTCATATCAACTACCTTACATACATATATAATTCCAATCAACTTTTTGTCAATTTTATTTGAATTGAAATAAAATTCATAACATGATGAATAGGTGAAAAAAATCTTATATACTAATATCTTTTCGCTAAATTAAACATTTAAATTGTATGTAATAGTTTACTCTTACCCCTCTTTGACCAAGAATCTCCTCTATATCAACATAATTATATACAACCTCACCCCTCTAAAGAAAACAAATATTTTTTTAATGAATCCACAAATTTATCAGCCTTTATCTTCTTTGGATGTCCCCCTATTTGATCAAAGAGTCTCCTCTATATCAACATAATTATAAACCACCTCATCCTTATAAAGAAAACCAACATTTTTTAAATGAATCCACAGAGTGATCAGCCTTTATCTTCTTTGGATGCCCCATGGAACTACCTGATGTGTATAATGAAGAAACCAAATTAACAAAACCATCTCATTAGTGAAAACCACATTCTCATGGCTGAAACCTTACATCTATAGTGGGGACTTACAAATTGCTTTCAATTTACAGGGACTGGACATAAAATACACCTCTGTTTGGATGACCCATTAACCAGCTTAAACAGCTGGTTATCTAAAGTCTCAGAGCACAAAACATACCGACTGATTACCTACTAGGAGGGATGGTGGGTCTGGCCTGGTCTGGCGGGTGTTCGACAGAGAGGACAAGTCGACTGCGATTGAAACCAGGCGTCGACGCAGTCGACATGGAAACTGTGCTTACAAAGAGGAAGTACCCGCCCTTTCTCATTATCCTCAAATTCGCGCAAACATACGGCGCATTCGAGCCCCCGATCCTTATAATCATTCTCCCACGGATACACAAACACAGGGAAACTCTCTACAACTGATTTTTCCAGAGGAAACAATTGCAGGCGGATTGAATCCCCACCGCTTACGAATTGCACTGGTAGATGGCGGCGCCGCCGATTATAAATGATTGCCAAAACAGTGATCACCGCCATGAACAGAACTGCAGTGAAGAGACCCACACAAAACCCAAGCATCATATCGTCCATAAAGTCCTCGTTCTTCGATTCGCCGCCGTTCTCTCTGTAAAGCCGACGGTGAGAATCCATGGCTGCCGATAGTAAGAAATGATAAGTCAGTGGTCAATTGTTATCCGCTCCGCTCCATGTGTTTTGCAGTGATATGCTCTACATCCGTTTTAGCAGCGGTGGGGTTTCTATTACAGGAATTTATATCCATGATCTGAATGGATAATGGTTTGCCATTAATCTTATTTGGAAGTACCGCCACTTGGTTTAGATATGGAGTTCTGTCATTTGCAAGCTGCCACGTTGAAACGAGATCGAAGACCCCATTGTCAATAAGTCCCTTGACTGCCACCCGCCAAATTCTAACTACTTTAGATATTACGTACTTTGTATCTTGGAATTGGTTGTCCACCAACATTCCAGAGTTCTTTGTTTGGAAAATCCATTTCCCATCCTAGTTTTTATAGTGTTCTGTAAGAACACGTTACTCCTCCAAGGCTCTCACTTTCTTATGGAATTTAAAAAGGTAAAGCAGTTTCTGGAATATAGAGTGTTTTTTAAATAGTTAGAAAATTCATTTCTTATCTTAGTTTATACAGTGTTTTATAAAAAATCGATATTGTTTTGAGGTTCTCACTTTTTTATTGAATTTAAAAGATAATGTTTGTGAAATGGGTTTTTTTTTAAATAGTTGAAAAATTCATTTCTTATCATAGTTTATATAGTATTTCATAAGAAGACGTTACTCTTCTCATCTTTGCTGTCACTTTCTTATTGAATTTAAAAGATACAACTTGTGAAGTAGGTTATTTTTCTAAATAGTTGAAAAATCCATTTCTTATCTTAGTTTATATAGTGTTTTATAAAAAATCGATATTCTTTTGAGGTTCTCACTTTTTTATAGAATTTAAAAGATAATGTTTGTGAA
The DNA here is from genome assembly GCA_007258455.2 of Sequoia sempervirens. Lineage (NCBI taxonomy): Eukaryota > Viridiplantae > Streptophyta > Pinopsida > Cupressales > Cupressaceae > Sequoia > Sequoia sempervirens. The sequence goes on from VDFB02041769.1 coordinate 14,052, forward strand.
ATGGGTTTTTTTTTTAAATAGTAGAAAAATTCATTTCTTATCTTAGTTTATATAGTATTTCATAAGAAGACATTACTCTTCTCATCTTTGCTGTCACTTTCTTATTGAATTTAAAAGATACAACTTGTGAAATAGGTTATTTTTCCAAATAGTTGAAAAATCCATTTCTTATCTTAGTTTATATAGTGTTTCATAATAAGACGTTGCTCTTTGAGACTCTCACTCTCTTATTGAATTTAAAAGGTAAAGCTCATGAAATAGGTTTTTTTTTCTCTAGATAGGTTAGTGTACATAAACACAATTAGATAAGACAAAGATGATAAGGGTATTTAATTTTGGATGTAATAGGAAGATATTTAGTTTGGTTTATGTGTAATTATTTAATTTTATTTTGTACAAAATGGATTTTAAATTGTGAAGGTTTGACAATGGATAAATGACCCATCTTCTATTTTGATTTACTCTTGTACTTGTAATTTCAATCTCACTTGTAATATTAATGGTGGTTAACAATCTTAAATTTTGCACTCTTAATCTTTAGAAATTAAAGTGTAAAGCTCATGAAATAAGTTACTTTTGTAGATAGGCTAGGGTACATAAACACAATTAGATAAGACAAAGAGGATAAGGGTATTTAGTTTTGCATGTAATAAGAATAAATTTTGTTTGGTTTATGTGTAATTATTTAATTTTATATTTTACAAAGTGGATTTTAAATTGCGAAGGTTTGACAATGGATAAATGACCCATCTTCTATTTAGTTTTACTCTTGTACTTGTAGTTTTAATCTAACTTGCAATATTAATGGTGGTTAGCAATCTTAAATTTTGCAAGTTCTTAATCTTTAGAAATTTTCTTCCTTTTACTATCTAAAAATGGTGGTACTTAAAAGCATCATTAGAATGTGTTGTGCTTGGAAAGTGGTGCAAAGAAAATTTTGATGTAGTTCAACTAAGGACTATTAAAAAAAGTAGTTTGGCAATAATCAAACCCTCACAATAAAGTAATTGTGTCTAGTCAAATGGAATGATACAAATATTATCTATTATTAGGTAAGAATTATTACAAAATGGTGCACATGTGCACAGCGTAGTACATAGGTTGTATAACAAAGTATTAACTTAATCATAGTGATCTTACAATGTGTGAAAGATTTTACCATTGTAGGAGTGAGAGATGCTTACAAAATGAAAAAAGAGCACTATATAAATCTAGATCCTATGACAATCTCCAATTGTTAGGTTCTTTCTATTTACAATTGGATACATGAATATGCTTCCACTTCTCAACTCAAGGTTAACCAATTTACAAGCATAATATTAAGTGTACACTACATGATTCCACAACATGTGCAAAAAGGGCACAAATTTAGAATTTGAACATCTAATTTTGAATTATTATTTGGTTATTGCTAGACAAGTACATCAAAGTTTAGAGGATTCTATATAGACTCCAAGTTAGACATGCAACCAAAATACTTCAGATGCACTTTTTCACATTCATGCACTAACATCTAATAACACTCAAAAATATTTAATATGAGAAGACAAGAAACTCTAAGTTTAGATGCACAAAAATAAACCTAAAAAATAAATCAAATATGAAAGAATATAAAATACTTTTGGTTAGTTTAAGATATCCAATAGATTGAGGATTTTCTTCTGTCAAACATCTTGGACTGTAATAAAAAGAATAATCCCTTACTCATAGCATGGCTATGAACACCTCAATATTATAGCCATAGTGGCCAACTTTCGTTGAAGTTAACAACATGGCCTCTTGTATGCTTCTTCCCTTCCACTTTACTAGATATTCAATATATTCTCTACCTTGTGGATTTTGAGAGTCTTTCCTATAAAAACTACTTTATCTCCCTACCTTGCCTAGCAGCTTGGACTTTGTTTTTCTAGTTTGAAAATTATGCTATACGCCTGTCTAATCTTTCTCTTCTATTTTTGCGTGAAAGAACAATAGCATTTCCCCCTTTTTTACATTTTGGGCCACTAAAAATTAGTTTTTAGCAACATTCATTACACTTTATGAATTATAATACACAAACTACCACAAATTTAAAGATAATGTAAACTAGTGATTTATGATATTTTCTAAATAGATTCAATTTATAATTGTAAAAAAAATCAAAAATAATTTTGATCATATTTTCAAAAAGCACATTTATTACATTTTATGTATTATATTAACATTTTCCTATAATGCAAGTTACTAGAAATATATGTAGAAGAGGGGCACATCCATAAAAATTGCCCGCTTATTTGCAAGGACAATGGCAGTTCTGGAGCCTCTTTCCAATGATGTTGCTAGCCCTGGTGGCGTCAGCTCTTCACCCCCCGTCTCAGTCGGGGCCTCTCTGAGTTCTTCGTCGGCTTCCGATGGTTTGTCTCCCCCGCTCCATTGTTTTCCTCCTCACACCCTGGTGCCTCGTCCGCCGACTTACCTTCTTTGGGTCTCCCTAACTCCCCCGTCCAAGGTTCCCCTTCTGGTCTCCCCTCCTCCCTTGAGTACCATCCAGTGGCCATCTGCAATTAGTTTGAGTCGTTGATTCGTGTCGATCTCGTTCCTTCCCTACCTTCTCTTGTCCCCCCGTTCATCTCTAGCTCCGATCTCTCTCCCTGTGCTCCAGTTGTGGAATTCATTAATGTCTGTGAGGGCTCAACCCCTATTGAAAAAATTTCCCAGCAACTGGCATTAGAGGAAATAAGAAAGAGAGGTGAACTTAATAACTCTAAAAGAAAAATTGAAGTTATTAAAACTAACGTAAATGGTGTTAAAGTCGATGAAGAGAAAATTATCACTAACCTTCAAAAACAATGTTAATGCAAATAGAAACCCCTCACTGGTTAAGCATATTGTCTCCACGTTTGAAGCCAAGGAGCTCAACAATCTGGGCCCGTAAGGCCAGCCCCTTCAAACCATGTCTAATGGAATTTTTTGTCGAAGCAAACCCTCCTCTGCTGGCAGCTCTAGTGGTGTCAATATGTTAACCAATGAGGAGGTAATCTCCCACTCATCGAGGAGTGATGCTAAAGAAAATATTACCTTAAATAAAGATGTATTGATCAATAATTTTGCTTCGGTGGGGATTGGGGATGTCCCCACAACTGCTTGTGGTGGATCCATCCCATCCCCTCGGTAGACACTATGGAATCCCTAACTAAAATGGTTAGGAGGTGGTCTCTGGATAAGGCTGAAACCTCTAGAGGGGTAATTGATAACTTCAACCCATCAATTGAACCTGCATACCCTATTGGACATGGTGATGGTGAGAAAATCCCTAAATGTCATGTGCTTATCTCTAGTGGTGGGGACCAAAGCATAAAATACAGTGAGTCTAAGAAAGCCTCAATGGTTGAGGAAGACCCGATAAAGGATAAAGGAACAAATTTGGAAATAATGAAGGATTTCAAGAAGGCCACTCCTTGCCCTTCTAAAGAACCTAAGAAAAGAGGTCAGAAAAAAGGAAGTTCTATAACCATTAGCAAGAATAGTATGGGGATCATTAAAGGAAAAAGAAAGAAAACGAGTATTGTTCTGTCTATTCCCTCCCCCAAAAGAGTTGAAATTGAAGAGAAAGCACCTAAATACTTTGAGTTATTTAGGAATAGTAAAGAGACCAATTGTACCAATGGTAATAATAATGATTAACTATACCTCTTGGAATGTTAGGGGGTTGGAATCCCCCGACAAGAAATATGTGGTGAGAAGGTTTCTCAATCTAGAAAAAATAAGGACTTTGTCTTGCTGGAAGAAATAAAGGTAGTTGGGTTCACTCTTGAAACCAACATGAAGAACTTTATTTGGGGAAACTCTTTTCATCTTGTCTCCCAACATGAGAAGGGGAGAGGTTGATTTTCTATTTTGATGGCCAACAAATGGAAACCTTAACCATATTGGGGGTATGACCCTGCAGTAGAGTTGTGACGGCCACATTTAAGAGGGGAGACTCCAAATTTGGCATATGTTCAATTTACGCACCAAATGATTACATAGGGAGGATTGAACTATGGGAATGGTTAATAAGCCTCCCAGATGTCCCTTAGATTCTAGGTGACGACTTCAATATGATTGAAAACAAGGAAGATAAAAAAGGTGGTATCAACATGGATTGGAAAGGTAATGAAAAATATTACTGGTTTAGGTTGAGAATAAGCTTAATATCATTGATCCTCTAGAAGGTATGAAGAATGAAAGTAACAGTGTTTGGTACACTTGGTGTAATGCCTAAAAAGGGGGGAAAATAATTTACTTCAGGCTAGATAGGTTCTACGTCAATAGGGACTTTTTTAGTTTTGATCCCATCAATGGTGAAAGCAAGGTAATGGTTTATCCCTACACTCTCTCTGATCATCACCTTGTCAAGGCCAAGATAACCATAAATAATGGTGTTAAGATAAGCCACACGATCATAGATAACTTCATTCTCAACACTAGCCTGTTGAGTGATAAGGATTGTATAGATGTTGTAAACACCTTAAGAGGAGTCAACAAATGGCTACTCAAGAACAATGGTCCAATTGAAAGGTGGAATAAAAAGATAGGTGGATGGAGAATAATATTTCAGAAAATAGGTAAAAAGAAGGAAATGGACAAACTAAGTGAGGAAAACTGCCTCCAAGATGAATTGTTGAATGTTGAAACCAAGATTCAGAAGGAACCTATGAGTGATCAACTCTATAAATAAATTAACAAGGCTAAAAGCTCCCTGAGGAAATTGCAAACAAACAAAATTCAAGGATTAAAAGTTAGGGTCAAATTCAACTAGCTAGACAATGGTAACAAAGGTTCAAAGTTTTTTTATTTACATTTAGGACAAAGGACTGAAAGAATAAATTGATCAGAATTGACATAATGGTGTGACCTTTCCCAATCAAAATGAGATCCTAGTGCAATTTTTTCTATATTACAAATATTTATTCAAATCAGAGGACGATGGGGGGATTGTTTTGAGGCTACAAACAAAATCAAAAGCCTAATTCCTCCCAAAATTTCCAAGGAAGATAGCACTATGCTCTCTGCCACCATAACCAAGGAAGAAATTAAAAAGGAAATCACTTCAATGATAAATGATAAGTCTCCAAGGGTGGATAGGCTCCCTGTTGAATTCTATAAGGTCTTCATTGATTGGGTGGGTGATGATCTCCATCAAGTCTACATGGAAGCTCTTATTAAAGGTTCTCTAGAAATTTCTATTAATCAAGGCCTCATTAAACTCTTGCCAAAAGAGGGGGGAAAAACCTTGATAAAGAATTTGAGACCCATCACTTTGTTGAATGTATCTTACAAGGTGCTTGCAAAGGTCCTAGCATTGAGGTTGACCAGTATTCTACCCAAGTTCATAAAGTCCACCCATACTAGTTTTATCAAGGGAAGTAACATACTTGAAAACCTATTAACAAGTTGGGAGGCTTTGGATTGGGCTAAATGATCTCATCAAAATGTTGTAATATTGTTGTTGGATTTTGAAAAGGTGTATGACTAGGTGGAATGGCCTTTTCTCAAAATGGCTCTTGAAGCCTTTGTGTTTCCCTAAGCTTTCTCCAACATGATTGGGATTTTGCTAAAGGATGCATCTACTCAAGTGGAGGTGAATGGTTCTAGGTTTGAGGTCTTCCAATTAGAGAGGTCCATCAGGAAGGGTTGTCCGATTGCACCTACCCTATTCGTCATTGCATTTGATGCCTTGCATTATCTCCTAATATATACTTATGACTCTACTAAGGTGAGGGGTTTGGTGCTTCCAGACCAAAATGAGCTCCTGAACATTTAGTTTGTTGATGATATTTCTATCTTTGTGGAGCTGGAAGAAGATAACCTAACCAACCTGATGAATAAACTTAATCTCTTTTGCCTTGCCTCTAGAGCTAGAGTTTCAAGGTTGAAGTCCATTTTCTTAAGATGGCTAGATTCACCTCCTAGCTGGCTACACAAGTTAGATTTCCAATGTGGGGGCCTTAAAATGAAGTGAGATATCTAGGGATCCCATTCTCTGTTTCACCTAATCTTAAAGAAATGTGGCTTTGGCTAAAAGCAAAAATTGAGAAGAAGTTGGATGGGTGGAATAGGCAGTTTTCATCCTTGGTTGGCAAGATTATGGTGTGTCAAAACATCCTTTCATCTTACACACTTTACTTTGCCTTTGTATGGTTCTTCAATAGCTATTAGGTTAATGGGGTGCAAAAGAAGATCAAATGTTTTTTGTGGTCAGATAGGAAAGGTAAAAGAAAGATGCATTATGTCCAATGGGATTGGTGTTGTTTGGAGAAGGTGAATGGGGGCCTGGGCCTTAAAGATATAAAGAAACATGGCACTACTTTAGCTGCCAAGTGGGTCATCAAAGCCCTAGATGGGAATAATCCATGGAAAAAAATTGTCAGAAACAAAATCTCTCAAGCAGTCCCTAAGTTGGAAAAATCCTAGAAAGCACTTCCTTTCAGTGATTTACTCATCACCAAGTATCCAATAGTGCCCATAGGTTCAATGGTTTTTAGAAGCATTTGGAGGGCTTGGGAGTCAATTAGGGATAACTTCACTTGTCCTCTAGTAATTGTTCTCAATGGTAATCTGATCCACCCTATAGATCTATCTAGTGGAATTTAGAGCACAATGGGAAACCATTGGCCTTGTTACAAGGCTCCTCTACAAAAAAGTGAAATCAAGTCGGTATTAAGACATTCAACAATATCTTAAAGGATGGGAATCTAATAGGTTGGGACAAATTAAGAGGACTATGGGTTACCCCACTCTAGTATTGGAACCTATTCTATTATTAAAGAGGCCTGTAAAAATTGGATTCCAAATCTCAAAATAGAAAATTGGGATGATAAGCCTACTAAATTTTTATGGAAGCGAACTCTACCTCTCCATGAGGTTAAGGCTAAGCTTATCTATAAATAAATAAATAACTCTAATACCCCTACTTTCTACCTAAATAAGTCCTAGAAAACCAATCTTGAAAGCAAGGAATGACAAAAGGTCTTCTATTCTTTATGGCATAATATGATTGATGCAAAAAAGATTGTTTTAGATGGTTGGTATTGTTTAAAAAAATTCCTTATAAATTGAATAATGCTAACATTGAGTTGTGCAATATTTCTTGGGTTCTTGAAACCATATATCATATTTTCTTTGAGTTTTTTTTGCGAATGAGATGTGGAATTATTTTTGTAATGATCTAAATATATGGTGAAGTAATGGGAAAGTAAACTAGAAAGAAATTTTGATGGGAAATGATAAAAAGCTGAGTAATTACGTGCAAGAGCTGAAATTTTTCCTCCTCATCAATTTCGACACCAACTGATTCGAACTAAGCCACCAACATATTGAATGCTTCGAGGTGGTCTGTGATTCATCCACCCTCTTCCATTATCAAGGAATACAAATTCTTCCTCAAAAGAATATTGTTCACTAAATATTTTTCTTGATACATCTCACCAAGCTTCTTCCATAGTTTCTATGCAGAGGTCTCTTCATGGACATTGATTAAAACGTAGTATTCCAAGCACAATCTAATTAGACCCTTGGATTTACAGTCCATAACATCATATTGAGCAGCCTAAGTAAGATCTACTGGCCTTGAAACATTCTCATCAACAACATCCCACAAATATCAATCTATGAACATATCCTCCATCTCCAACTTCCACATCTCAAAATTATTTCCAAAAAAATTATCCACCTCTATTCTCCTTAATGAACTTGCCATCTGAAAATTCCTACAACAAGATCACAAAGTATCTTCTGCACAAGCTCCCACTCGAACCTGGATTAGTCCAAAAAACCCAACAACCCACAACTAAAACCAAAGGTGATCAGGCTCTGATACCACTTGTAAGGAAGCTAGGGTAGAAAAACAACTTCCTACACTAATCTTGAGAGGAGAATAATGCAAAAATTTACAGATATTTAACAGTTATAGAAACTTAAAATAAAATAAACATAAATATTACACATACCACAACACTTGATGATTTATGTGGGAAAACCCTTTCAAGAGAAAAACCCCACACTCCAAAAGCTTCCCTATATATTATTAAGAAATCACAACTTAGATTACAATATACTTGCAGAGAAATCTTCTCACAGGAGTATCACCACTCAGAGATCCAAAGACAACATGAATGCTATCAAAATCTCAAAATACATCACCGTCTTTCTACCGCAGTCATAATACAACTCCCTCATAAAATAGAGTTACATTATAGGGCAAGACAGGCCAACAAAATATCCACCATTAGATCTAAAACCTAATAATTAACAGTCTAGATTTAAAATGTATCATTTATTTAATGTATGTCAGGCATTTTAGGAGTTTTCTAAAAAATTTAACAATAAATTGTCCACATGCATCCCACTCCTCCCCTTGTTTCCATTGTATATTACACCTATTGGTGTAACTAGGATATATATATATATCCTATCAACAATAACCTTTATATAATTGCAAGGTTGAGACACATTTTCCCAACAGTGATATATGTCATTCAGGTTTGTAATTCATAAGGAAAATCTATTAGTATTAAATAACCTCTTACAGATTTGTAACTAAAATGAAAATGTTTAGTGCTTCTCAAAGCTATGGGGGTTTATATGTTGTGTTTAAGTTTGATAAATATATACATACTTTTAGTTTGATCATACACCGATCAAAACTATAAATGCAAATACATGTAGAAATACAGTTACAGGACCATAATTTGGTTGAAACTTATGAATTGGAAAATAATAGTTTTGGTTTTTTTTGTTATTTTTTATTATAGTAGACTTACTACATAAGGGTTGGCATTGTATTTATATTAAATTTAGGAATTGTATGGAGAGCACACTCGAGATTGTGTCAATATTTTACAATTTGAAAAAAACACATCTTTAGACATTGAAATGTCAGTCCAACCCTTTGGGTTGGATGCCTAAGGTAAATCCAAACCTAAGGGTTGGAAATTCTCAAGGAAAGCAATAACGTGAGTGCCCTATAATGCACTCACATTATTATCTTAGGTTCCCATAATTCTATCATGTTATTGTGAAGGAATAATGTTCTCTCCCCCTCACCTTCTCTCTCTTCCACTCTCTACCCTCTCCTTCCTTACCTCTCCCTCCCTTCCTTGAGCTCTATACCTATATTTCTACCTCTCCTTCCCCCCCCCTCTCTCTCTTTGTCCCTCTTTAAATCTCCATCTCTCTAGACTTGTCTCTCTACCTCTCCCTCCCTCCTTCACTTTTCATTTCTCTCTATCTCACCTCTCTCTCCCTATATTCTCTCTCACACATCTCTATCTCTCCCCTCACTACCTCTCCCTCTCTCCACTTTTTATTTCTCTCTATCTCACCTCTCTCTCCCTATATTCTCTCTCTCTTACATCCCTATCTCTCTCCCTCCATCCTTTTCTCTCTCTCTCTCTCTCACCACTAAATCTCTCTCCCCTTGCTACCTCTCCCTCACTCAATCACTCTCATCTCTACCTCTCCCTCCCTCCATCACTCCCTCTATCCCTCTCTCCATTTGTCCCTCTCTTCTCTCTCTCTAGGTCCAAAATGTTTGAAAATGGATCCATGATTTTTTTGGTTTCTAACATTTGAACCCTTTCCTTGGCATAATGTCCTTAATGAGGCCAATTTTTCCATAGTATTCTCCAACTATGACATGATTTCAGATTTTACATTCTCTTTTGTATCTAGAAATATTTTTTTGTTTTATTTTCTCATTCTATTCTAGTTACTAACTTTACTATTCACTCCAAATCATTGGTAATTTATAATGTGCTCATGCATATGCAAGTTCAATTCATTTGGTGGTCACATTAGAGGTCCAACATCTTAAACCCTACTTGATCAGGGGGAATTTCCTTACACTATGGCTAGGGTTCCACCTTATCTATCTAGTACAAGATCACCCACTAAAACCTATAATGAAACTACTCCAAGTTTTTTTAGCATTTCCCTCATTGATATTAGAGAGATTTCACTCCTCTTCTTCCACCATACTTTTGTTGGACCCCACCAAAAAATTAGGTGGTATTCACCTCTATATCACTCTTCTACATCATTTCAACAACATGGATGTCAAGATAAATTTCCATGCTTGCCTCTTGTTATATTTCTACCAAGGATTTTGTAGGATAGTTATAGGAAGATCTAAAGAAAGGAGATAATGATGCTCTCACTAGTTGGGAAACCATGGAGGATGGAAAGAATTTTCCAAGTAGAAGGTGAGATATAATCATGATGAGAAAGACCCTCCTAACACTATACTTGTCCTTGCTACATAATTATCAATAGTTTCTTTTCATTTATAGTAAATTGTTGACTTATGCTTGTTTCCCTTATTGGTTTTTTTCCTTGTTCTTTTGTTTGGATGTTTTCTTTTGGGAGGAGGCACACATTTCTATTATTTTTTCGCTCTACCATTTTAAAATAAATGGCACTATTGTGATGATAAATATTTGAAAATATTGGGAAACTATTAAACCTTAACTACTATTGAAGGGTAGGTTTCATAATGGATTATCCATTAAGAAAAAATCTCTATGGTGGTCCCCCATCATCTTATTTCAAGATAATCCATTAGCAAGTACTCCCAAGATATACTCCCTTAATTTCTTTCGAAGGGGAACTAAGTGACTATAGAATCTCTACTGTAAGTTTGATTCCACCTATATTTATTAACCTTACCTACCAAAGTGAAGTTTAATTTAAGCCATGCTAACCAAGAAAATTTCCAAATGATCATTGAGGTCATTCCTTCTCAACATTTGCACAAAACATACGCGTTATCTATTTAGCCTAGGTTAAAGGACTAAAAATGGTATTTTGACAACCCTTTTAAGAAAGGATATGTTAATTTTGCATCATCTTTCCATGGTCCAAAATTTGAATGGCGGTCTCTTTGCTTTCCTAATTTTATCTAGGATAAGAATTTTCAAACATTATGAAAAGTGTTCATGGACCCAAAGTTACCCATTTTTCCTATAGATTTTTCTTTACTTAAGCTTCCCTATCAAGATACGCATTTGATATACATATCTTGGCTTGTATAATCCAAGATGTCCATTTTGTGGGAAAACAAAAAACCTTCTTCATATTTCCTTGTTTTTTGTTTGAGCACAAAATGCTTATAATGGAACCATGATTTTTTTGGCTTTTAATGTCTAAACCCTTTAATTTTCATAATGTCCTTAATAGGACTAAGTTTTCCATAGATTTCTCCCAACTATGACATGCTTTCAAATTGGATTTTATTTTTTAAATCTAGAAAGATAGAAATTCTAATATTTTTTATTATTTTGTTGTGGATAATAAATTTGTGATTCAATCCAAATTGATGTTGATTTCTAATGCTCTCATGCAATTGCAAGTTCAAGGAAACAAGGTGGGATTAGAGATTCAACATTTTTAAACCTACTTGATTATTAAAGGAGAATGTACACTTACACTATGGCTAGGGTTCCACCTTCTCTATTGTTGAGTGTCAAATCCCCCTATATTGAAACCTATATTGTAGCTACTCCATGACCTCTTAAATTTCCCTAATAGTTATTGGAGAGATTTCACTTCTCCACTACCACCAAATTTTGGCTAGACCTCCTCCCCCCACACAAAGTGGATAGTCTTCACCTCTACATCACTCTTTTGTATTATCTCAATAACATGGATGGGCACATTTGGATAAAGAGAAATCCCCTTGTTTCACTTTTTCTATATCTTTAGTAAGATTGTGTAGCAATAGGTACAAGAGGATCCAATGGAAGGAGATAATTTTGCTCTTACTAGTTGGGAACCCATGTCCATGATAGAAAGGATCGACCATTTGAAATGTAGGATAATATTGGTGTGCAAGCCCCCCAACAATAGAGTTGTCCTTGCTACATAAGTGTCATGCTTTCTTTATATTTTTTCTTATCTAGTGACTTAATGATTGTTTCTTTTGTGGGGTCTATTTTTTATTCTTTTTTTTGGTTGTTTCCTTTTTAGGGAACTACTTGTTTCTATTATTTCCAACCCTTGACATTGACTTTGGGGCATGACCCAATATCACCTATATTTTTTTTGGATCATGATTGTACATTTTAACTTTTGGTAATGTATAGGCTCTCTTTATTTAAAATTGAATATGATAATTTACTAATTTGCAATTGTCTAAAAGAATAGCATAAATAATTGATATTTTATTGTATTATACATCTATTAAATTTAACCTCACAACCCTTATTTCAATAACTAACATTCATATCAACTACCTTACATACATATATACTTCCAATCAACTTTTTGTCAATTTTATTTGAATTGAAATAAAATTCATAACATGATGAATAGGTGAAAAAAATCTTATATACTAATATCTTTTCACCTAAATTAAACATTTAAATTGTATGTAATAGTTTACTCTTACCTCTCTTTGACCAAGAATCTCCTCTATATCAACATAGTTATATACAACCTCACCCCTCTAAAGAAAACAAATATTTTTTTAATGAATCCACAAATTTATCAGCCTTTATCTTCTTTGGATGGCCCCCTATTTGATCAAAGAGTCTCCTCTATATCAACATAATTATAAACCACCTCATCCTTATAAAGAAAACCAACATTTTTTAAATGAATCCACAGATTGATCAGCCTTTATCTTCTTTGGATGCCCCATGGAACTACCTGATGTGTATAATGAAGAAACCAAATTAACAAAACCATCTCATTAGTGAAAACCACATTCTCATGGCTGAAACCTTACATCTATAGTGGTGACTTACATATTGCTTTCAATTTACAGGGACTGGACATAAAATACACCTCTGTTTGGATGACCCATTAACCAGCTTAAACAGCTGGTTATCTAAAGTCTCAGAGCACAAAACATACCGACTGATTACCTACTAGGAGGGATGGTGGGTCTGGCCTGGTCTGGCGGGTGTTCGACAGAGAGGACAAGTCGACTGCGATTGAAACCAGGCGTCGATGCAGTCGACATGGAAACTGTGCTTACAAAGAGGAAGTACCCGCCCTTTCTCATTATCCTCAAATTCGCGCAAACATACGGCGCATTCGAGCCCCCCATCCTTATAATCATTCTCCCACGGATACACAAACACAGGGAAACTCTCTACAACTGATTTATCCAGAGGAAACAATTGCAGGCGGATTGAATCCCCACCGCTTACGAATTGCACTGGTAGATGGCGGCGCCGCCGATTATAAATGATTGCCAAAACAGTGATCACCGCCATGAACAGAACTGCAGTGAAGAGACCCACACAAAACCCAAGCATCATATCGTCCATAAAGTCTTCATTCTTCGATTCGCCGCCGTTCTCTCTGTAAAGCCGACGGTGAGAATCCATGGCTGCCGATAGTAAGAAATGATAAGTCAGTGGTCAATTGTTATCCGCTCCGCTCCATGTGTTTTGCAGTGATATGCTCTACATCCGTTTTAGCAGTGGCGGGGTTTCTATTACAGGAATTTATATCCATGATCTGAATGGATAATGGTTTGCCATTAATCTTATTTGGAAGTACCGCCACTTGGTTTAGATATGGAGTTCTGTCATTTGCAAGCTGCCACGTTGAAACGAGATCGAAGACCCCATTGCCAATTCGTCCCTTGACTGCCACCCGCCAAATTCTAACTACTTTAGATATTACGTACTTTGTATCTTGGAATTGGTTGTCCACCAACATTCCAGAGTTCTTTGTTTGGAAAATCCATTTCCCATCCTAGTTTTTATAGTGTTCTGTAAGAACACGTTACTCATCCAAGGCTCTCACTTTCTTATGGAATTTAAAAAGGTAAAGCAGTTTCTGGAATATAGAGTGTTTTTTAAATAGGTAGAAAATTCATTTCTTATCTTAGTTTATACAGTGTTCTATAAAAAATCAATATTCTTTTGAGGTTCTCACTTTTTTATTGAATTTAAAAGATAATGTTTGTGAAATGGTTTTTTTTTTAAATAGTTGAAAAATTCATTTCTTATCTTAGTTTATATAGTATTTCATAAGAAGACGTTACTCTTCTCATCTTTACTGTCACTTTCTTATTGAATTTAAAAGATACAACTTGTGAAGTAGGTTATTTTTCCATATAGTTGAAAAATCCATTTCTTATCTTAGTTTATATAGTGTTTTATAAAAAATCGATATTCTTTTGAGGTTCTCACTTTATAGAATTTAAAAGATAATGTTTGTGAAATGGGTTTTTTTTTAAATAGTTGAAAAATTCATTTCTTATCTTAGTTTATATAGTATTTCATAAGAAGACGTTACTCTTCTCATCTTTGCTGTCACTTTCTTATTGAATTTAAAAGATACAATTTGTGAAATAGGTTATTTTTCCAAATAGTTGAAAAATCCATTTCTTATCTTAGTTTATATAGTGTTTCATCATAAGACGTTGTTGCTCTTTGAGACTCTCACTCTCTTATTGAATTTAAAATGTAAAGCTCATGAAATAGGTTTTTTTTCCTCTAGATAGGTTAGTGTACATAAACACAATTAGATAAGACAAAGATGATAAGGGTATTTAATTTTGGATGTAATAGGAAGATATTTAGTTTGGTTTATGTGTAATTATTTAATTTTATTTTGTACAAAATGAATTTTAAATTGTGAAAGTTTGACAATGGATAAATGACCCATCTTCTATTTTGATTTACTCTTGTACTTGTAATTTCAATCTCACTTGTAATATTAATGGTGGTTAACAATCTTAAATTTTGCACTCTTAATCTTTAGAAATTAAATTGTAAAGCTCATGAAATAAGTTACTTTTGTAGATAGGCTAGGGTACATAAACACAATTAGATAAGACAAAGAGGATAAGGGTATTTAGTTTTGCATGTAATAAGAATAAATTTTGTTTGGTTTATGTGTAATTATTTAATTTTATATTTTACAAAATGGATTTTAAATTGCGAAGGTTTGACAATGGATAAATGACCCATCTTCTATTTAGTTTTACTCTTGTACTTGTAGTTTTAATCTAACTTGCAATATTAATGGTGGTTAGCAATCTTAAATTTTGCAAGTTCTTAATCTTTAGAAATTTTCTTCTTCTTACTATCTAAAAATGGTGGTACTTAAAAGCATCATTAGAATGTGTTGTGCTTGGAAAGTGGTGCAAAGAAAATTTTGATGTAGTTCAACTAAGGACTATTAAAAAAAGTAGTTTGGCAATAATCAAACCCTCACAATAAAGTAATTGTGTCTAGTCAAATGGAATGATACAAATATTATCTATTATTAGGTAAGAATTATTACAAAATGGTGCACATGTGCACAGCGTAGTACATAGGTTGTATAACAAAGTATTAACTTAATCATAGTGATCTTACAATGTGTGAAATATTTTACCATTGTAGAAGTGACAGATGCTTACAAAATGAAAAAAGAGCACTATATAAATCTAGATCCTATGACAATCTCCAATTGTTATGTTCTTTCTATTTACAATTGGATACATGAATATGCTTCCACTTCTCAACTCAAGGTTAACCAATTTACAAGCATAATATTAAGTGTACATTGCATGATTCCACAACATGTGCAAAAAGGGCACAAATTTAGAATTTGAACATCTAATTTTGAATTATTATTTGGTTATTGCTAGACAAGTACATCAAAGTTTAGAGGATTCTATATAGACTCCAAGTTAGACATGCAACCAAAATACTTCAGATTCACTTTTTCACATTCATGCACTAACATCTAATAACACTCAAAAATATTTAATATGAGAAGACAAGAAACTCTAAGTTTAGATGCACAAAAATAAACCTAAAAAATAAATCAAATATGAAAGAATATAAAATATTTTTGGTTAGTTTAAGATATCCAATAGATTGAGGATTTTCTTCCGTCAGACATCTTGTACCGTAGTAAAAAGAATAATCCCTTACTCATAGCATGGCTATGAACACCTCAATATTATAGCCATAGTGGCCAACTTTCGTTGGAGTTAACAACATGGCCTCTTGTATGCTTCTTCCCTTCCACTTTACTAGATATTCAATATATTCTCTACCTTGTGGATTTTGAGAGTCTTTCCTATAAAAACTACTTTATCTCCCTACCTTGCCTAGCAGCTTGGACTTTGTTTTTCTAGTTTGAAAATTATGCTATACACTTGTGTAATCTTTCTCTTCTATTTTTGGGTGAAAGAACAATAGCATTTCCCCCTTTTTCACATTTTGAGCCACTAAAATTAGTTTTTTGCAACATTCATTACACTTCATGAATTATAATAGACAAACTACCACAAATTTAAAGATGACGTAAACTAGTGACTTATGATATTTTCCAAATAGATTCAATTTATAATTATAAAAAAAATCAAAAATAATTTTAATCATATTTTCAAAAAACACATTTATTACATTTTATGTATTATATTAACATTTTCCTATAATGCATAACTTGAACTAGAAATATATGTAGAAGAGAGGGGCACATCCATAAAAATTGCCCGCGTATTTGCAAGGCCAATGCCTAGTGTTGTGACTCAAGTTGTGGAGCCTCTTTCCAATGATGTTGCTAGCTCTGGTGGCGTCAGCTCTTCTCCCCCTGTCTCAGTCGGGGCCTCTCTGAGTTCTTTGTCGGCTTCCGATTGTTTGTCTCCCCCCTTCTATTGTTTTCCTCCTCACACCCTGGTGCCTCGTCCGCCGACTTACCTTCTTTGGGTCTCCCTACCTCCCCCGTCCAAGGTTCCCCTTCTGGTCTCCCCTCCTCCCTTGAGTGCCATCCAGTGGCCATCTGCAATTAGTTTGAGTTGATGCTTCATGTCGATCTCGTTCCTTCCCTACCTTCTCTTGTCCCCCCGTTCATCTCTAGCTCCGATCTCTCTCACTGTGCTCCAGTTGTGGAATTCATTAATGTCTGTGAGGGCTCAACCCCTATTGAAAAAAATTCTCAGCAACTGGCATTAGAGGAAATAAGAACAGGCATAAGAGGAAATAAGAAAGAGAGGTGAACTTAATAATTCTAAAAGAAAAATTGAAGTTATTAGAACTTATGTAAATGGTGTTAAAGTCGATGAAGAGAAAATTATCGCTAACCTTCAAAAACAATGTTAATACAAAAAGAAACCCCTCACTGTTTAAGCATATTGTCTCCACGTTTGAAGCCAAGGAGCTCAACAATCTGGGCCCGTAAGGCCAGCCCCTTCAAACCATGTCTCATGGAAATTTTTGTCGAAGCAAACCCTCCTCTGCTGGCAGCTCTAGTGGTGTCAATATGTTAACCAATGAGGAGGTAATCTCCCACTCATCGAGGAGTGATGCTAAAGAAAATATTACCTTAAATAAAGATGTATTATTCAATAATTGTGCTTCGGTCGGGATTGGGGATGTCGCCACAACTGCTTGTGGTAGATCCATCCCATCCCCCCTGGAAGACACTATGGAATTCCTAACTAAAATGGTTAGGAGGTGGTCTCTGGATAAGGCTGAAACCTCTAGAGGGGTAATTGATAACCCCAACCCATCTATTGAACCTGCATACCCTATTGGACATGGTGACAGTGAGAAAACCTCTGAAAGTCATGTGCTTATCTCTAGTGGTGTGGACCAAAGCATAAAATACAGTGAGTCTAAGAAAGCCTCAATGGTTGAGGAAGACCCAATAAAGGATAAAGGAACAAATTTGGAAATAATGAAGGATTTAAAGGAGGCCACTTCTTGCCCTTCTAAAGAACCTAAGAAAAGAGGTCAGAGAAAGGAAGTTCTATAACCATTAGCAAGAATAGTATGGGGACCATTAAAGGAAAAAGAAAGAAAACGAGTATTGTTCTGTCTATTCCCTCCCCCAAAAGAGTTGAAATCGAAGAGAAAGCACCTAAATACTTTGAGTTAATTAGGAATAGTAAAGAGACCAATTGTACCAATGGTAATAATAATGATTAACTATACCTCTTGGAATGTTAGGGGGTTGGAATCCCCTGACAAGAAATATGCGGTGAGAAGGTTTCTCAATCTAGAAAAAATAAGGACTTTGTCTTGCTGGGAGAAATAAAGGCAGTTGGGTTCACTCTTGAAACCAACATGAAGAACTTTATTTGGGGAAACTCTTTTCATCTTGTCTCCCAACATGAGAAGGGGAGAGGTTGATTCTCCATTTTGATGGCCAACAAATGGAAACCTTACTTAACCATATTGGGGGTATGACCCTACAACAGAGTTGTGAGGGCCACATTTAAGAGGGGAGACTCCAAATTTGGCATTTGTTCAATTTACACACCAAATGATTACATAGGGAGGATTGAACTATGGAAATGGTTAACAAGCCTCCCAGATGTCCCTTAGATTCTAGGTGATGACTTCAATATGATTGAAAACAAGGAAGATAAAAGAGGTGGTATCAACATGGATTGGAAAGGTAATGAAAAATATTACTGGTTTAGGTTGAGAAATAAGCTTAATATCATTGATCCTCTAGAAGGTATGAAGAATGAAAGTAACAGTGTCTAGTACACTTGGTGTAATGCCTAAAAAGGGGAGAAAAGAATTTACTGCAAGCTAGATAGGTTCTACGTCAATAGGGACTTTTTTAGTTTTGATCCCATCAATGGTGAAAGCAAGGTGATGGTTTATCCCTACACTCTCTCTGATCATCACCCGGTCAAGGCCAAGATAACCATAAATAATGGTGTTAAGATAAGCCCCAAGATCATAGATAACTTCATTCTCAACACTAGCCTGTTGAGTGATAACCTGGATTGTATAGATGTTGTAAACACCTTAAGAGGAGTCAGCAAATGGCTTCTCAAGAACAGTGGTCCAATTGAAAGGTGGAATAAAAAGATGGGTGGATGGAGAATAATATTTCAGAAAATAGGTAAAAAGAAGGCAATGGACAAACTAAGTGAGGAAAACTGCCTCCAAGATGAATTGTTGAATGTTGAAACCAAGATTCAGAAGGAACCTATGAGTGATCAACTCTATAAAGAAATTAACAAGGCTAAAATCTCCTTGAGGAAATTGCAAACAAATAGACTTCAAGGACTAAAAGTTAGGGCCAAATTCAACTAGCTAGACAATGGTAACAAAGGTTCAAAGTTTTTCTATATACATTAAGGACAAAGGATTGAAAGAATAAATTGATCAGAATTGACATTATGGTGTGACCTTGTCAAATAAAGATGAGATCCTAGTGCAATTTTTTCTATATTACAAAGATTTATTCAAATCAAAGGATGATGGGGGGATTGTTTTGAGGCTAGAAACAAAATCAAAAGCCTAATTCCTCCCACAATTTCCAAGATAGCACTATGCTCTCTACCACCATAACCAAGGAAGAAATTAAAAAGGCAATCACTTCAATGAGCAATGATAAGTCTCCAAGGGTGGATGGGCTCCCTGTTGAATTCTATAAGGTCTTCATTGACTGGGTGTCTGATCTCCATCAAGTCTACATGGAAGCTCTTACCAAATGTTCTCTAGAAACTTGTATTAATCAATGCCTCATTAAACTCTTGCCAAAAGAGGGGGGCACAACCTTGATAAAGAATTTTAGACCCATCACTTTATTGAATGTCTCTTACAAGGTGCTTGCAAAGGTCCTAACATTGAGGTTGACCAATATTCTACCCAAGTTCATAAACTCCACCCATATTAGTTTTATCAAGGGAAGTAAAATACTTGAAAACCTGTTAACAAGCTGGGAGGATTTGGATTGGGCTAAATGATCTCATCAGAATGTTGTAACATTGTTGTTGGATTTTGAAAAGGTGTATGACTGGGTGGAATGGCCTTTTCTCCAAATGGCTCTTGAAGCCTTTGTGTTTCCCTAAGATTTCTCCAACATGATTTGGACTTTGCTAAAGGATGCATCTGCTCAGGTGGAGGTAAATGGTTCCAAGTTTGAGGTCTTCCAATTAGAGAGGTCCATCAGGAAGGGTTGTCCCATTGCACCTACCCTATTCGTCATTGCATTTGATGCCTTGCATTATCTGCTAATATATACTTATAACTCTCCTAAGGTGAGGGGTTTGATGCTTCTAGACCAAAATGAGCTCCTGAACATTCATTTTGCTGATGATATTTGTATCTTTGTGGAGCTGCAAGAAGATAACCTGACCAACCTAATGAATAAACCTAATCTCTTTTTCCTTGCCTTTGGAGCTAGAGTTTCAAGGTTGAGGTCCATTTTTTAAGATGGCTAGATTCACCTCCTAGCTGGCTACACAAGTTTGATTTCCAGTGTGGGGGCATCAAAATGAAGTGAGATATCTAGGGATCCCATTCTCTATTTCACCTAATCTTAAAGAAATGTGGCTTTGGCTAAAATCCAAAATTGAGAAGAAGTTGGATGGGTGGAATAGGCAGTTTTCATCCTTGGTTGGCAAGATTAGGGTGTGTCAAAAGATCCTTTCATCTTACACACTTTACTTTGCCTTTGTATGGTTCTTCAATAGCTATCAGGTTAATGAGGTGCAAAAGAAGATCAAAGGTTTTTTGTGGTCAGATAAGAATGGAAAAAGAAAGATTCATTTTGTCCAATGGGATTGGTGTTGTTTGGAGAAGGTTAATGGGGGCCTGGGCCTCAAAGATCAAAAGAAACATGACACTACTTTAGCTGCCAAGTGGGTCATCAAAGCCCTAGATGGGAATAATCCATGGAAAATTTTTGTCAGAAACAAAATCTCTCAAGCAATCCCTAAGTTGGAAAAATCTTGGAAAGCACTTCCTTTCAGTGATTTACTCATCACCAAGTATCCAATAGTGCCCACAGGTTCAATTGTTTTTAGAAGTATTTGGAGGGCTTGGGAGTCAATTAGGGATAACTTCACTTGTCCTCTAGTAATTGTTCTCAATGGTAATCTGATCCACCCTATAGATCTATCTAGTGGAATTTAGAGCACAATGGGAAACCATTGGCCTTGTTACAAGGCTGCTCTACAAAAAAGTGAAATCAAGTCGGTATTGAGACATTCAACAAAATCTTAAAGGATGGGAATCTGATAGATTGGGACAAATTAAAATGACTATGGGTTACCCCACTCTAGTATTGGAACCTATTCTATTATCAAAGAGGCCTGTAAAAATTGGATTCCAAATCTCAAAATAGAAAATTGGGATGATAAGCCTACTAAATTTTTATGGAAGGGAACTCTCCCTCTCGATGAGGTTAAGGCTAAGCTTATCTATAAATAAATAAATAACTCTAATACTCCTACTTTCTACCTAAATAAGTCCTAGAAAACCAATCTTGAAAGCAAGGAATGACAAAAGGTCTTCTATTCTTTATGGCATAATATGATTGATGCAAAAAAGATTGTTTTAGATGGTTGGTATTGTTTAAAAAAATTCCTTATAAATTGAATAATGCTAACATTGAGTTGTGTAATATTTGTTGGGTGCTTGAAGCCATATATCATATTTTCTTTGAGTGTTTTTTTGCGAATGAGATGTGGAATTATTTTTGTAATGATCTAAATATATGGAGGAGTAATGGGAAAGTAAACTAGAAATAAATTTTAATGGGAAATGATAAAAAGTTAAGTAATTACATGCATTTGTTTTGGTTCTCTTTATCTATTAAAATATTTTGGTACATATGGAAGGAGAGAAATGAGGACAAATACAGTGGGATTCAGAGGGCATTTACTAAGTCTATCAAAACACTCATGTTCTTTAATGTTGTTTTGCAAGTAATTGCCACCTTAGAGATAGCAGAGAGCAAGTTTTAAAGTTTCTAAGAGGTGGGGTGGTGCTCATCCATCAAAATGAGGTCAAGTATGGGCATTCTTGGCAACAGGGGAAACCAAACTTGGCGATAGTCATGAAAGTGGTAGAGGCATTCAAGAAAGAGTTCAATGACCAAGTGATTGTAGGAAAGAGTACTAGGAAAGAAAGAAGACCAAATGTGTTCACTAATGACAACTACAAGGTTGAAGAGGCCTTCTCCAATGATGAGTTAGATTCCATCAATATATTGGTCAACTGGGGCCCTATGGATGAATATAGTGAGAGAAAGAATGTTGGGAATGGAAGCTAACTAGTGTCCTCTGATGTCTTTTTTGCATCTTTTTGTATTATGTATTCAGCCCTAATCACACATATATGTATGTATTTTGTATAACCCTGTACAGTGTGACACATGCTTAATTGACTCTCTATCTAGCTAATATAGGAAGTGTTGATCTTACACGTTGATACTTAACAAATCCTATGTTGTAATTGGCTATGTAGACGATGTAATCTAGTTATTCAAACTATTATTAATACAAAAAAAAAAATTCAAAAAGCACATTTATTACATTTTATGTATTATATTAAGATTTTCCTATAATGCATAACTTTAACTAGAAATATATGTTTTCATGATTTCATGGACATAGATAATTAACTCCAACATCTAGTGCATGGATATGTTTCGGTAATTTTTTATTGAAAATATTTTTATTAGTATGTTTTATCGATAATAGGATAAGTGCACAAAGATAAGGGGCCAAAAAAGGGTCTCAAATGGCCACTTTTTTTCTAAAATCAGGAAATACTAACCTTGGATGAGAAATTGAGGATAGTTACACTCATAATTTTAAGATGCAACAAAAACAAGGGTTGTAGTGCTCTGAATCTACTTTCTAAACTACTAATTTTATTTGAAAATGGTAGAGATTAAGGGGTTCAAAAAAGGGAGCCATAGAAACTGGTCTTGTTTTTATCAAAAAAAACATAACATAGTGTCTATTGTGGCTCCCTCAAAAGGTTAAATTTTTTTAGTATTTTTAAAATCGCTTTGATGAGAAATTAGCTAACAGCATGTAGTTTATGCCTCATTTTTTTGATAATTTTTTAATGAATATATGATTTTTTACTAATTCTCAAAGTAGACATATCCTGAAAAATAGAAATTTGGTTGTGCTACCCCTATAAGTTTTGAAAACTAATTGAAAATCATTTTTTTTAATATGTGTAGAATAAAGTCTAGTTTATAAAAATGTAATTTATTTGAAATTTTAATGAACAGTTAAAAAATAAAGTAAAAAATATCAAACATTAGTTTTTGACAAAAAAACAGACGCACAAACAAAGGAAATTAAAGATGAAAGCCTTAACATAGTTAAAATGTGAAAAAAATTACATCATTAAATACCTAAGATAGATATTAACATTATCCAAGTGTTTATTTTGCTCGAATTTGAAAAACATGCAAAGCTTATGGTTAGCACAAACAAGATAATGTGAAATTTTGTAGAATACACAAAAACATGTGTTTGGGCATTGGAAAGGCAGTCCAAGCATTTGGGTTAGAAATCCAAAGAAAATCCAAGACAAATACTTGGGGATTCCCAAAGTAGGACAAAATGTGAGCACGTTATAACATTAGATTTGTTTTGGATTTCTAACCCAAAATTCTATCATTACTTGATCTTTTGTAAGAATGTGAAGATTAGGAGACTCTTTTTTCAAATGAAGATCATCTAAATATTCATATGAAGGAAGCATCTCATGTGTAAATGTTGGAGTGTTTGGTGTAGGAACATGATTATTGTTTTTGAATTCTTGGATGGATTGGAAGATGTTCATTAAGTCATGACAGTACTTGGGGGAAGTGAGCTCTTCATCTTGTGTTATGTTAGAGCAACTATAACTGTTACAGTTGCTCTAACATAACTCAAGATGAAGAGCTCACTTCCCCCAAGTACTGTCATGACTTAATGAATATCTTCCAATCCATCCAAGAATTCAAAAACAATAATCATGTTCCTACACCAAACACTCCAACATTTACGCATGAGATGCTTCCTTCAGATGAACATTTAGATGATCTTCCTTTGAAACAAGAATCTCCTAATCTTCACATTCTTACAAAAGATCAAGCAATGATAGAATTTTAAAGTGACTTTCAAAACATGAATCATGAAAAATATCACACTCTCTCCTTCCATCTATACTTCTATCTATCTCACCTCTCCCTCATTTCCTCCTTCCCTCCTTCCCTCTCTCATTTTCTCTATCTCTCCCTCTCTCTCTATCTCTCTCCTTCCTTCCTAACTATACCAAGGCTGATTTTCTAGAATTATTTTTAAGTGGTGCATTGAAAGTTTGGAAGCAGTCACTTGAGAAAGGGCCACTCAAGGTAACTGTCCCTCACTTCATTTTTAGTACAGTTACTTCTATTGTAGTAGTTATTTCATAAATACATGTTAATTAGATTTTTTATGTTATTCATGGAAAATCCTTGTTTCACATTTATGCTTTGGTTTGCTTAGGTTTGTTGTACTCCAAAGTGTAGGTTCAGTCATCAGTATCAGTTAGAAATTAGCATTCATTTCTTGACAGTAATAAGTTATAGCCATTTATTCTAATTTCATTATATTTGATAGGAATTTAACAATCATGTGTGAGAGAGAGGTTTAGAGAATAAGGGATAAAAAATGAGTGAGATAGAGAGAAAGAGAGAGATGATACAACTTGTTGATTACTAAAATTTGACCTCCTGATTACTGAAATTTGACATGTTGATTTGAAATTTGGCTAAGTGTGAAAAATTATAAGATCTTCCAAAAACTAAATTTTGAATTATAACTCCTAGAGATTTGAAACCACTCTCAAACATCCTAAAACTATATACATGAAATATAACTTAAAGTATAAGAAGGTAAATGTCCATATGTGAATCTCAACTTATACTTAAATGTTTGTTTCATGTATATAGTTTCCCTAAAAGATAACAAGAAGAAAGAGAAAAGAAAAAAGAGAAGAAAGAAAAATTAATGCAAACCAAAACGTGAGCACATTATAACGTGCTCACGTTTTGGATTGGTAATGACCAAGCCTAGGATCGATCACTACCAACCCATAATGTGAGCACGTTTTATTATAACACGCTCAATTTTTCACTATTTCAGGATGAAAAAGTGGAGTGGCCACTTTTTGGCCCCCCATATGTGTGCACCCACCCAATAGCTAAAATTTAAACATAAATTTTCCTATGATATGTTTCTCTTTGCATATAAAATCAAATTAATTTAGTCTTTCGTAAGAACACGTTACTCCTCTAAGGCTCTCACTTTCTTATGCAATTTAAAAGGTAAGGCTCCTAGAATAGATTAATTTTTAAATAGTTATAAAATTCATTTCTTATCTTAGTTTATATAGTGCTTCATAAGAAGATATTACTCTTTTGAGGCTCTCACTTTATTATTGAATTTAAAAGATAAAGCTCGTGAAATAGATTTTTTTTAAATAGTTGGAAGATTCATTTCTTATCTTAGTTTATATAGTGCTTCATAAGAAGATGTTACTCTTCTAAGACACTTTCTTATTCAATTTAAAAGATAAAGCTCATGACATAGGTTTTTTTTTAAATAATTGAAAAAATTTCTTGTCTTAGTTTACATAGTGTTTCATAAGAAGGCGTTACTCTTTTGAAACTCTCACTTCCTTATTGAATTTAAAAGGTAAAGCTCATGAAATAGGTTTTTTTTTAAATAATTGAAGAATTCATTTCTTATCTTAGTTTACATAGTGTTTCATAAGAAGGCATTACTCTTTTGAAAATCTCACTTCCTTATTGAATTTAAAAGGTAAAGCTCATGAAATAGGTTTTTGTTTTCTAAATAGACTATAGTACATAAACATAATTAGATAAGACAAAGAGGATAAAGGTATTTAGTTTTGGATGTAATAAGAAGATATTTTGTTTGGTTTATGTGTAATTATTTAATTTAATTTTTTTACAAAATGGATTTTAAATTGTGAAGGTTTGATAATGGATAACTAACCCATCTTATATTTAGATTTACTTTTGTACTTGAAATTTTAATCTCTCTTGTAATATTAATGGTGGTTAGCAATCTTAAATTTTGCACTCTTAATCTTTAGAAATCTATTTGTATCCACTATCTAAAAATGGCAGTACTTAAAAGCATCATTAGAATGTGTTATGCTTGGAAGTGGTGGAAAGAAAAGTTTGATGTAGTTAAATTAAAGACTATTAAACAAAGTAACTTGGTGATAATCAAACCCTCACAACAAAGTAATTAAATTTAGTCAAACTCAATGATACAAATATTCTCTATTATTAGGTAAGAATTTTTACAAAATGGTTGATATGTGCATAATGTGGTGCATAGGTTGTATAACAAAGTATTGACTTGATCATAGTGATCTTACAATTTGTGAAATATTTTACCATTCTATGAATGAGAGATGCTTACAAAATGAAAAAATAGTACTATACAAATTTAGATCCTATGAAAATCTTCAATGGTTAGAATCTTTCTGTTTACAACTGCATACTTGAATATGCTTCCACTTATCCACTCAAGGTGACCCAATCCCCAAGCATGATATTAAGTGTCCATTGCATGATTCCTATATTAAAAAAATCCCAAATAATAAAATAACAATAGAAAATAAGGTAAAAATAGAACACAAAACAGTGAGAAATGGCTAAAAGAAAATATATTGATCTAGCTTTGTATTACATATAATCCAACAAGTTATAACAATAGTGTTGTTCACAATGGAAAAACCCATATTTATACTTGGAGCCTCTAAGATATAGAAACTTCTAATATTCTAGAGAACCCTAAAACAAGAATATTCTTTTCCTTGAATAACTTCTAGCTGCTTCTAGTTTCTAGGAGATTCTAGTTCTTCTAGAAACATCATGTCAATTTTTAGACAATCTTATTCCTTAATGTCCCCCCTTAAGATTGGATAGAATATTACAAAGAAGATACAAAGAGGGGAAGATGCAAAGGAGAGGGAACCATTATACTATTGTCCTCCCTTAATGTTCACCTCTAACATACCAAGCATTTTTCACAATTTCAAAATTTTGGCTTTAGTTATTCTCTTAGTAAATACATCATTTATTTGTTCTTCACTTGGAAAATATTGTAGATTGATAATAGTTGCTTGAACAAGATCTTGTATGTAGTGAACATCAATCTCAATATGTTTTGTTTTAGCATGAAAAACTAGATTGTTGGAAACCTGTACATGGTACTTTGATTGTCATAGTACAAAATAGTAATAGAACATTGGGGAAAACCAAGATCAAATAGAAATTTTGAATCCAAACTACTTCCTTTCCAGCTTCTTTTATTGCTCTATATTCTTCTTCACATGAAGACAATGACATAGTCATTTGTTTTTTACTGCTCCATGTAATCCTTGACCCAAGCTGAAAAACATAACCACTAGTAGATTTTTTGTCATCTATATCACCTTCCCAAAGTGAATCTATAAATCCAACCAAAGAAATTGAAGACTTATAGCCATAGTTGGTACAGGAGCACCAATCTACTTGGGTCTGCATGTGATCAAGGTGATTTGAGATAAGTTGATTTAGGATTTGTAGTTACTACTTGTGTCAATAAGGTCCAATTGACCATTAGGGTGGAATTAAGTTGTTAACTTTGTAGAATATTTTACATGTTGTAAAAAAAATAGTGCTCAAGTTGCAAGATTTTGTAAAGGGTAGGTTATTATAACCTTGAGCCAAGTTGGAGGTTAGGTCTTTTGGTTTAAATAAAGGCCATAAAGGCCACTAGGTGGTGTGTCTAAATATTCTAGGGGCTTACAAAGTTTAAAGAATGTCCATTATGTGGAAAAATGTAAAAAGGTATTTGTGAAAATTGTAAAATTGTTATTAAGTGCAAATCACTTGTGTTGGGAAGGCCAACAGTCATTTGGCTTTGAAAGGTCATTGGAGGGAGTTGAAGTAGTTGGGGGATGAGGAGAAAAGTTTAAATATGGGTGGAGGATGTTGTTGTAATCTCTCTTGTAGAATTTTGAATAAAGATCTTTGTTTTAGTGTGCATTACATAGAAATTTCTTTGTTTTTCTTCACTTTCGAATAGGTGTATAGCTCGTACAAGGCAAGTAGATGCATGAAATATTCTGAACATTAAAGGGGAATGTATTAACTTTCTTTTTCACTTTATTTGAGTCTTAATTCACATTTTCGTGGGAGTTTGGTTCATTTTTCTATTGATAGGTCTGTAATTAACTTTGAGGAGTTTGAAGTCTTAAACATGATGTAAGACCCATCCCACCTTTTTTGTTTACTGTGACTAAGTGGGATGGGTGTGGTATGTTATAAAATAGGGTGGTAGGATGTTAGGAATGTTTTTATGAAGGATTTAGAGTGAGAAAACATGATTGTCATGTGAAAGTTGGTAAAAATTGTGTGAAAGATTAGAGTTTGAGAGTGAGTTTGAAGAAAGGTTGAGTGAAGAGTCTTTGTGAGAATTTTGTGAGTTTGTAGAGGCCATTTTCAGAGTGTTGGAGGCATTTGTAAGTTTGTAAGTGTTGTGGGATCATGAATTTGAATAAACCCTACCAAAACCTAAGGAAAATGAGGGTTTCTTGAAACAATGAGTATAAGGAAGCTTAGGGTCCTAAAACTTGGTGAATCTAGGGTTTTTTCACCAATATTTAAGATCTAGATGGTTGTATTAGGTTGTTGAAGAGAATAAAAGGGGCTTTCTTTGAAAAATAGACCTAATTGGTCTATTAAGACAGTGTTTCCTTGAGATTTTGAGTCATTAGTTCCAAAGGAGTTAATAGTTATTTTGGTACATGTTTAATATGGCCTTGAAGGGTATTCAAAAAAGTAAATTTCTAGGTTGGGGAGAGAACTATTGAGGAGAAAAGTTAAGAAAATCAAGTCTGGAGACCTAGTAGAGAGGGCAGAGTCAAACCGAGAAGGCTAGTTCTTGAGGTTTTGTGGAATAGGTGTTTGTTTATTCTAACTTGTTTGTTGTTGTATCAAGTCAATAATATTTGATCTTGCATCAAAGTGGTATCAAAAAAATAGGGAATAGGTCCTTGGAGATTCAAGATTGTTGATTCAAGAGAAGATAGGAAGTTGGATAGTCACAGTGTCAAGATGCCTCCAAAGAAGGATAATGTAGTAAGAAAGATGCAAGAGATGGAAGAAAAGATGGAAAGAGAGATAAGAAAGACGCAAGAACTTTAAAATAGATTTGGAGCAAGGTTGGAAGATGTTGAGACAGGACAAAAGAGAGGAGTGGTTGTGAGTGAAGATAGTGAAACTGAAGATGAAGAGGATGAAGACTTTGAAGATGGTGAAGAGAAAAAGATGGAAAGACTTTTGAAGGTTGTAAAAGGCAGTAAGCATAAGGTAAAGGTTGAATTACCAATGTATGATGGCACTTTAGATAAAGAGTCTTTGTTAGATTGGATTTCTACTTTAGATAATTTCTTTGAGTGTGAAGAAGTTTTTGATGATGAAAAGGTGAAGATAGCCAAGACTAAATTGAAGGGGCATGCTTTAGTTTGGTGGTATTTTGAACAGACAGAGAGGAGAAGAAGAGTTAATTCAAATATTTCTTCATGGGATAGGATGGTAGTTAAGTTAAAGGGAAAATTCTTGCCAAGAGATTATGCCATTCAAATGTCAAAGAGACTTCAAGATTTAAAGAAAAGGGAGATGGATGTAAAGGCCTACACCAATGAGTTTTGTAAATTGAGCATTAGGGCTAGACATGTAGTTGATGATGTTGAGAAAGTAGCCAAGTACCATAGTGGGTTGAGATTTAACATCCAAGATGAAATTAGTATGCACAATCCAAGAACCATTGAAGAATGTTATCAGCTAGCAATAAGGGCAAAAGAAAAGGTTAAAAGGAGACAAGAAAAGTTAGTAAGAGGAAGGAGTGGCACTTCAAGAGGTAGAGGCACATTTATTTTTCCAAGACAAAGAAATGAAGGCCAAGGTGATGCACAAAAAGGACAAGAATCATTTACAGATTTCAAAGGTGGATTTAGGGGATCAAGAGGCAGATTTGGAGGTGGTAGGAGTGCAAACATGTTCTCAAGAAGATGTTACAAATGTAATGAGTATGGTCACCCTGCCTAGAAATTCCCAGAGAATCTTGGTGCTTCATCAAGTAGTGGAGAAAGAAAGAATGAAAGGAGAGCATAAATTGTACAAGAGGATGAATGTGAAATTTCAAGTTCAAATACCTTACATTTTGTACCTAAAGTTGGAGAGAATTTGATGGTGAGAAGAAATTTTTTTCAAGCACCCAAGGAGGAGGAGATGGTTCACCGAAGAAAATTGTTTGAGATAACTTGTAAGTGTAAAGGTAAGGTGTGTAAAACTGTGATTGATTTAGGGTCTACAGATAATCTACTGTCTTGTGAAATGGTTGACAAGTTGCAGCGAGAGAGGATCCCTATGGAGACACCATACAAAGCTTCATGGGTGAGTGATGATCAAAGTATTCTTGTTAAGGAGCAAGCTTTTTTTGAATTCCACATTGGTGCATATAGGGATAGAGTACTTTGTGATATCTTACCAATGAGTTGTTGCCATTTAATCCTTGGGAGACCATGGAAATTTGATAGGAATTCAATATATGATGGGAGAACTAACACATACAAGATCTTGAAAGATGGTGTCAATTTCATGCTAACTCCATTACAAGGTGGTGGAAAAGAGCATGGAAAGGCAGTCAAGGTCATTACCTTTGGCAAGAAAGAGGTTGAAAGGGTTGATGAAGAAAAGTAGCTAAGAAACAAGACAAATGCAACCACTTCTAAGTCAGGGAAAGAGAAAACAAATGGTTTGCAAGCTACCACAGCTATGACAAATGATAAAGAGGGTGAAATGAAGGTGTCTGAGGCAAAATTTGTAGAGAAAACATTGAAGAAACAAGATGGAATTGTGGTTGGGATAGTACACTATCCTATCATTTTCAAGGACAAGAAGAGGTAGAGAAATAGTGAGCACATAGTGGTTGGAAGATCTGGCAGAGCAGAGGTCATTGAGAGAAGAAAATCAGACATGAAAGAGCAGGAGAAGGTGAAGACAGATCCAGGACAAGGGAGTAGTTTCCAGTGTGATAAAGAGGTAGAAGGGACTGAGATTAGGGAAAGTGTATTTGCAGAAGGTAAGGAAGGAAAAGAGACGATCATGAGAAGGAGAGTAAGGAGACATATATGACAGGGAAGTCTATGTGCAAGAAGGAAAGGATAGTTGTTGAAAAGATCAGTTACAATGGTGGAGATGCAAGGCAACAAATTATGGCATAGGGGAAGAGAAAGAGATCAGAAAAAGACCAAGATGCTATAAAGCACAAGATGGGGCAGACAGAGGTTCACTTCCAAGAGACTTGGAAAGATTTTAAGCACGGTTGTATGGTGCAGGAGCACCAATCTACTTGGTTCTACATGTGATCAAGTTCATTTGAGATAGGTTGATTGAGGATTTGCAATTAATAGTTGTGTCAATAAGGTCCAATTGACCATTAGGGTGGAATTAAGTTGTTAACTTTGTAGAAGAGTTTAAATGTTGTAAAAAAAATAGTGCTCAAGTTGCAAGATTTTGTAAAGGGTAGGTTAAATTATAACCTTGATCCAAGTTGGAGGTTAGGTCTTTTGGTTTAAATAAAGGCCATGAAGGCCACTTGGTGGTGTGTCTAAATCTTCTAGGGGGTTACAATGTTTAAAGAATGTCCATTATGTGGAAAAATGTAAAAAGGTATTTGTGAAAATTGTAAAATTGTTATTAAGTGCAAATCACTTGTGTTGGTAAGGCCAATGGTCATTTGGCTTTGAAAGGTCATTGGAGGGAGTTGAAGCAGTTGGGGGATGAGGAGACAAGTTTAAATATGGGTGGAAGATGTAATTTCTCTTGAAGAATTTTGAATAAAGATCTCTATTTTAGTGTGCATTACACATAAATTTCTCTATTTTTCTTCACTTTCCAGCAGGTGTATGGTCTGTATAGGGCAAGTAGATGCATGAAATCTTATAAACATTAAACGGCATGTATTAGCTTTCTTTTTCACCTGATTTTAGTTCTTAATTCACATTTTAGTGGGAGTTTGGTTCATTTTTTTGTTGACTGGTCTATAATTAACTTTGAGGAGTTTGAAGTCTTAAACATGATGTAAGACCCATCCCACCTTTTTTTGTTTACTGTGAATAAGTGGGATGGGTTTGGGATGTTAGAAAATAGGGTGGTAGGATGTTAGGAATGTTTGTATGAAGGATTTGGATCGAGAAAACATGAATGTCCTGTGAAAGTTGGTAAAAATTGTGTGAAAGATGAGGGTTTGAGAGTGAGTTTGAAGAAAGGTTGAGTGAAGAGTCTTTGTGAGAATTTTGTGGGTTTGTAGAGGCCATTTTCAGATTTTTGGAGGCATTTGTAAGGTTGTAAGTGTTGTGGGATCATGATTTTGAGTAAACCCTACTAAAACCTAAGGAAAAAAAGGGTTTCTTGAAACAACGAGTATTAGGAAGCTTAGGGTCCTAAAACTTGGTGAATCTAGGGTTTTGTCACCGGTCTTTAAGATCTAGATGGTTGTATTAGGTTGTTGAAGAGAATAAAAGGTACTTTCTTTGAAAAACATACCTAATTGGTCTACAAGGACAACGTTTCCTTGAGATTTTGAGTCATTAGTTCCAAAGGATTTAATATTGGTTTTGGTACATGTTTAATATGGCCTTTAAGGGTATTCAAAACAATAAATTTCTAGGTT
Source organism: Sequoia sempervirens (assembly GCA_007258455.2). Taxonomy (NCBI): domain Eukaryota; kingdom Viridiplantae; phylum Streptophyta; class Pinopsida; order Cupressales; family Cupressaceae; genus Sequoia; species Sequoia sempervirens. The sequence goes on from VDFB02041769.1 coordinate 46,525, forward strand.
GGGGAGAGAACTATTGATGAAAAAATTTAAGAAAATCAGGTTTGCAGACCTAGTAGAGAGGGCAGAGTCAAACTGAGAAGGCTAGTTTTTGAGGTTTTGTGGAATAGGTGTTTTTTTATTCTAACTTGTTTGGTGTTGTAGTAGGTCAATTCTATTTGATATTACATCAATAATGGATTCCATAGTGTATTTTTCCACAAACATACTACAGTATACTTTTTGTAACCAACCAATGACTTTCTTTAGGTTCTTGCATAAATTTGGATACTTGATTAACTACAAAACAAATTTCTGGTCTAGAATGAGTTAGATAAACCAAGTTACCTACAAGTTGTCTGTATAAAGTAGCATCTACCCTCTTGGAATTATATTCTTTAGTAAGCTTGATTCCAAATTAAAAGGGAGTAGAAGTTGGCTTACATTCTAGCATGTTAAACTTTTCTCAAAAATCTAAAGCATATTTTAATTGGTAGATGAATAATCCATCATATAGTTTGCAAACTTGTAAACCAAGAAAATAGTTTAACTCTCCCAAATCACTCATACGAAATGCAATTTTACATCTAATTTTAAATCATTGATTATCCAAATATTTAGTCCAACAATGATTAAATCATATACATAAACTACAACAAGAATAATATCATCTTGGAATTTCTTCACATAAATATTTAGATCACACCTTTTAAAAACATGAAGCTAAAAGTGCATGTCAATTATTTCATTCCACACTCTTGGTGCTTATTTTAGACTGTAAACTGGTTTCTTTAATCTGCAAACAAGGTGAGGATGTTGTTCATCTACAAAACTAGGTGGTTGACTCGTGCATATTTCTTCAACTAAATCTTCATTTAAGAAATCATTTTTAACATCTATTTAATGAACATGTCATCCAAGAATAACAACCAAAGAAATAATATTTCTAATTGTGTTCATTTTGATGGTGGCAGCTCAAATATTTCTTTAAAATTGATTGAATCCCTTAGCAACCAATCTAGCTTTGTATTTTTCTATAGCTCCATTAGATTTGAATATTTTTTTATGAACCCATTTGCAACCAATAACATTATTAGCTTTGGGGAGTGGCACAAGTTCCCAAGTTTTATTCTTTAGTAATGCATCATATTCCTCTTTCATGGATTGCTCCAATTCTATCTTCCCTATAGATTTCTCATATGATATTGGGCCATTTATTTGTAAGACTTTCGTCATGAGAGCATTGTCATTCCTTGGATTTTTTATCCTTTCCTATATATCTCTTCAATAATCTTTTTCTTTTGTCTAGTTGAAAGTTATTCATCGTCACTTCTTGCAAAAAATAGTTTTTGATAGGGAAAAATAGGTTTTGATGGGACCCAAAACCCATTACAAGAAGGTTTTGAAGGGACCTAAAACCCTTTAGAAGGAAAACAAGTTGCAAGAAAAATAATTATCTAGCCAATCTACAGCAAGAAACACAAATAAACAAATCAACAAATGCTGCAACAAATAGGTTTTGAAGGGACCTATAACCCTTAACAAATAGGCTTTACTAGGAACCTAAAACCCTAAAACAAAAAATAAACAACCGCTTGAAACATTCAGGCAATAGAGCATCCAAGCTACATCAAGTCATATGCTTAGAACAACATCGTAGAACCACCTAAAACAATCAGGCAACAAAGTTTCCAAGCTGCATCAAACCATCAGGTCAATAACAACATCACTAAACCACCAATAAGAGGGCAAGAAGACTCCCCATCAGAAAAGAGGAAGCATTAAGGATGTTGGTATGTGGCAACCGATCATGCTATACTACATAGCTCATGGTATACTTTACACCCCAACATGTATCCTTGCTGGGGTTCGAGGCCGGGTCGGGCGCCAAGCGGGGGTTCGGGGGCAGCAACCTCTGAGGAAAAATTTTCTCCTACTTTTTTGCATCATCACCGAAAAAGGAAAAAATCAATGAAAAAGAAAAATCCGACTTTGTAGAACCCAAAATTTGGAAGCTTCTAAGCTTGTTAAAAAGGGGTTCGGATGGGTGTTACAGTATAATGAAAAATGTGATTATTCGCAAGATTGTAATAGGTTTTTGCACTGGATAATAAAATCATTGGATGGTTGTGGTTTGGTGGATGTAGTCCGGATTGGGTGAACCACGTTAAATTCTCTGTGTTATAATTTATTCTATGTGTTTTTAGTTTCTCTGTTTTATTACTTAAATCTGCATTTACTTGTTAGATATCTGCCTTTCAAACCCTAACAAGTGGTATTAGAGTGGGTTGTCTTTCGATTATTGTTTGTAGGAAGGTCTCACGGTTGAGTGGGAGTAATGGAAAACGAGGGTAAGAAGGTTGAGAAGTTTAATGGGCAGAACTATCAGTTATGGAAGATGGAGATAGAGGACTATCTCTATTAGAAGGATTTATGGCAGCCATTGGAAGGGAAAACCAAGAAACCCCAAGCAATGTCTGATGAGGATTGGGAGATTTTGGATAGAAAGGCTCTTGGCAGTATTTGTTTATGCCTGGCACAATCGGTGGCGTTCAATATTACAAAATCAAAGACAACTCAAGAGTTGATGGAAACCCTGGCGAAGTTATATGAAAAGCCTTCCGCTTCAAATAAGGTATTTCTTATGAAGTGTTTATTTAATATGAAAATGGTAGAAGGTGGGTCAATTACTGATCATTTAAATGAGTTTAATATGGTCACCAGTCAATTAACTTATGTAAAAGTAAACTTTGATGAAGAATTTAGGGCTCTTTTGATTTTGTGTTCTTTGCCTGAAAGTTGGAATAGCTTGGTAATGGCTGTTAGCAATTCTGTTTCTAGTTCGAATACATTGAAATTTGATGATGTTGTTGGTGTTATTTTGAGTGAGGAAATTCGTAGGAAAAGCTCAGGTGGAACATCCACATCAGGTAGTGTTTTGAATGCAGAAAGTAGGGGCAAAACAAAGGAGAGAGGAAACAATTCCAGAAATTGTGGGAAGTCACAAGGAAAATCAAAGGACAGAAGGTCCCAATCTAGAGACAAGAGAGATTGCTGGTATTGTGGTAAGCTGGGTCATTTAAAGAAATATTGTTGGTCTCGAAAAAATAAAAGAGACAAAAAGGAAGGAAGTAAAGAGGAAAATGTGGTAAGTAATAAATCTGATGAGGATGCTTTGATTCTTTCCCTTGATAATGTTGATGATTCTTGGGTGTTAGATTCAGGGGCTTCATTTCATGCTACCCCCCATAGAA
>VDFB02041770.1:0-37576 GCA_007258455.2 Sequoia sempervirens
GGTAGTAGTACTAGTAGTGGTCAACATGTGCTACAACAACAAATTACACATAAGAGGACAACAATACAATATGCCACAAAAACACCAGGTGATCAAGGCATACAAAAGAGGCAAAGGATTTTGATAGGGCCAAGTCACACTACCAGTGGATCCACCACAGAGGAGTTATTTCCAAGCACTCCCCCATTGCCAGTTAGTTTGGTTGTGACATCATTAGCAACTAAAAGCACTCCTATTCCTTTTCCATTCAAGCATTCCATTGTTCCTGCATCCCTAGGTTTTGATTACATTGAAGAGTTTAAAAAGAAATCAGACTTGAATAAAAAAGAAAAGAAGCAATGGATGTAGAGTGCATCTGCTGCAACAACCATTGTATCACCCACATTTGACACAAATAAAGAAATCATGGAGTACACAATTCTTGTTCCCACAGTTGAAAACAAACCAACAAATCAGATGGCTTGATTTGAATTCTAGGTGAACTAAAATCAATTGGATTTTTTTGGACTTAGAAAGACTAAAAAAATTAAAGTATCAAAGAAGAACAATTAATTTGTGTACACATCATTGCTAAAGCAAGATAGAGAGAAAAAAAGGTTGCAGGCTCAAATTGAAAAGTTACAGGAATACCTAGCAAATGAGAAAGCAAAGAGGAAAGCAACAGATAACAAGAGCAATGAATTAGAAAAAAGAATAAAAAAAATTTCCTCTACATCAACAAGCAAAGAAGATAAGCAAAATGAGATTGAAGTGAATTAATTGAAGCAAGGCTAGATGAGAGAAATAATAAATATGGTGAGGAAAAATCCACTTCATAAAAATTAAGACTAAGCATTGCGAATGGAAATGCACAGTGGGAACAAAAATTGGAGGAGAGAAAAAGAAATGAAAGATTGGAGGCAGAGCTGATGGAAGAAAAAAATGAAATTAAGTCTTATCAAAATAAGTTATTTGCATTTTGTAGAGAAACAATGAGGCATATGAAACAAAAGATCTGGGATGAAATAATGCAGAGGATTGATCATTTGTGCGACATGTTTCAATTGATTGATGCTATCAGACAATATCATAAGCAGCTCAACAAATATTTAGTGGACAACAAAAATGTGCTGGCATTAGAGAAAATATATAAATCAAATTCAACACAGTCTACAAATCCAGTGAAAATGTTTTGAAATCAAAAGGGATTACTCGGCTACATCAATGACATCATTTATCATTGAAAAGTGTTGAGAATGTGTGAAACAAAGGAATATTTTCATTTGGTTGTAGACAAGACGAAGAAGGTGGATGAAAAGGTAAGGAAATTCATAGAGCTTGGTTTGCTAAGGGATTTTGACACAAATGAGTGATTCATTGGAAATAATGATTTCAGAAAGAAGATGGAGGATGCAAGGAAGATTGATTTGGACCAGTTTCCTTAGAACCTAGATGTGGTGAACTATTTGGATTCCATCAAACCATTGCTAACCTTGAATACAAAATTGATTGAAGAATCCAAGACAGGTTCCAATTTTAATCATGAATTGTTAACAAATCTTCAAGTCAAACAACATTAGTTAGAACAAATGACAATTCCACCACCTGAATAGTGGAAGTTGCTAGAAAAGGTGATGCAATGATTTGATTTTTGATAATATGAGTTTCCAAGTTCCAACTCAACTCTGTGTAGAGATGTCTTTGAACAAGATTTTGCATTGCCAATGCCTCTATGTACTCCTTCATGTGATAATCAATAAAAAATCTCAAATTCGGACTTCAGTAATGTGTTGATTTTCAATTATTTGTATTATTTATTTTATCATTTGAAGAAAAATTATGGTAGTGGTTTCAACTACTAGATACACATTAAACAATTGATGATGTTCATTGGTGTATATGCTACTAATACTATTGTTAAAATGTTATTAAGCATTGAGTTGAGTGATGAATCATTGAGTACATGTTCAAGTTTTGCTTTTAACACAATTAAAATATGAACTATAAGGTGATTTTAATTTCAGGCATCCATAATTTTAGTGAAATTGCAATACAATTCACACATTAATACTCAATAACCATGACTACTTATCAGATCCACTAAACATTTATATGAATTCATGCTTTAATCAAGGTACTTTAACTGGTTCAATAAACCAAAGCTAGAATTAAAACATACATCAATGTGTAATAAAAAAAAAGATTAATGAAAGATCATTGATCAAATTTCATTAATAATTCATGTAAAATGTTACAGCTGGAGAGACGATAGACTCAAAATAAGGGAGTAAAACAAGCTTAGTCGCTAGTCCTCTGAGTTTTATAACCTTGTCGTGGAGTTCTAAATTTTCATAACTTCTCGATTCCTTGACTTGGTTCACTTTGTTGAGTTGCAAGTCTTTGTTGGTCATCTTTGTAGTTGGTGGAGGATGAGAGAGTTATTTCAATATAGAAAGACTTAGACAATGGTGAAGTTCATGCATACGTAATCTTTGAGTTATGGTGTGTGGATTTATTCTACTTTTTTTGAGTAGTTTGCAGTGGACTATCTATTATTGTAATTGGAATGATAGATTTTTGGTTAGTTTCATTGTTGTGGTTACTATCACTCAAAGTCATAGTTTTGGTGCTTTTCCTAACCTTAGTTGATAGTCCTCGGAGTTTTATAACCTTGTCGCAAAGTTCTGAATTTTCATAACTTCCTAATTCCCCAACTTGGTTCACTTTGTTGAGTTGCAAGTCTTTGTTGGTCATCTTTGTAGTTGATGGAGGATGAGAGAGTTATTTCAATATAGAAAGACTTAGAAAATGGTGAAGTTCACACATACATAATCTTTGAGTTATGGTGTGTGGATTTATTCTGCTTTTGTTGAGTAGTTTGCAGTGGATTATCTATTATTGTAATTGGAATGATAGATTTTTGGTTAGTTTCATTGTTGTGGTTACTATCACTCAATGTCACGGTTTTGGTGCTTTTCCTAACCTTAGTCACTAGTCCTCGGAGTTTTATAACCTTGTCCTGAAGTTCTAAATTTTCATAACTTCTTGATTCCCCAACTTGGTTCACTTTGTTGAGTTGCAAGTCTTTGTTGGTCATCTTTGTAGTCGACGGAGGATGAGAGAGTTATTTCAATATAGAAAGACTTAGACAATGGTGAAGTTCATGCATATGTAATCTTTGAGTTATGATGTGTGGATTTATTCTTCTTTTGTTGAGTAGTTTGCAGTGGATTATCTATTATTGTAATTGGAATGATAGATTTTTGGTTAGTTTCATTGTTGTGGTTACTATCACTCAAAGTCACAATTTTGGTGCTTTTCCTAACCTTAGTTTCTAGTCCTCAAATTTTTATAACCTTGTCGCAGAGTTCTAAATTTTCATAACTTTCTGATTCCCCAACTTGGTTCACTTTGTTTAGTTGCAAGTCTTTGTTGGTCATCTTTGTAGTTGGTGAGTCGGAGGCTTCAAAAACTTTGAAACTTTAGACTTTGGTTCTAAGGTTTCAAGTTTCAGTGACCACGCAACATTATGGACTTATCTTGGCTTTCAAAGGCATTTTCATCTCATCGAATGCTATGTATGGACTAACCTTGAGTTTTCTTTTTAGAAATTTCAAAAAGCATACAGGTTTAAAAGCTATCTTTTCGAGGAATGAAATTGAATTCCACATTTAATGCATGTCTTATCAAAATAACGGCATAAGTGGGTGGAAAATTTTTACTCAGTCATTTATCCTGCATTCTTGTTCTTTTTCAATGCTAGTACTTCTCAAGTGCAAACATTCTATCTCTGTGAATTTGCACTCATGCAAAGTGGAATTCAAAATCATTGGTCTGGCATGAGGGACACTAAAATTGGGCACGTCAATTTGGAGGTTTTTTTGGTCTTCCTAGAGCAAAGGGAGAGAACAACACTAGAAGATAAAGCTCTGTAGAATGGTTTGGCACACACGGGAGGTTTTCCTGAGGCTGTACAAAGTGTTGACCTAGTGATTTTGTGCGCAAGGGGCTACATTCCAGAGACTCGGGAAATTAGAGCTATGGACGGGTCAGTCATTGCAAGAATTACTCCTGAAATGATTTCTCGCGCACTAAGCATTCCAGAGAGGGAAACTGTAGAGGAAATGTATGTAGCTTTTGGTGACAAGTTTTTCAGAATGAATCAGGAATGGTGCAAAAATTCCATTGCGAGGAATTTGTTGAAGTCTGAGAAAAAGGGTAAGTCTCAGTTTCCCTCAAAGCTTAAAAGGGTTCATTTTAAGGATGAAATTTCATATGCTATCACCTTGCTACATCGTGTGGTTGGTAATGCATATTTGGAATCTTTGAATTTTGGATGTGTCATTTCATTTTGCTGATTTATAGTGAAAATAAATTCATTGACTGGGTTGAGATTATTAGTTACCATTTAAATGAGCAATTGATAATTTTTTGGCAAACTATTGCCTTCCACATGTTCTCATACCTAGTTTACATTCTAGCCAGTCAAGAGGTTGTCTAGGAAGGGTTGGAACCACAAAGGTCTTCGACACCAGACATGCTTGTGTATAGAAATTTTCCACAACTCACTAAGGAGGTTGGAATGAGGGATTTATGTCACGTCAATGACACATTTTTAATGGAAATTGTGAGAAAAATTGATGGAAAACCTGAGCTTCGAGTTTCACCTGAAGTGGTTGCTCTGGTATTGAGGTTTGGAAGTTTCTACATTCAATTCAATAGATTTACGTATCTTAGAATTGTAGGTATTGAGAAGTTTCCATTGAAATTGCCTCATTACACAAGTGATTTCCTAGTTTTTCTTGAAGTTTCCCGGCAGATGGCCATTGTAAATGTTAAATATTCAAACATGGGAAAGAATGGGTATGATTTTCCATTATCCATACCTTCATTTTCTTGCAAAAGTAATAATATTTCTAGGCGTGTGCAAAAAGCCCTGAATGAATTCAATTTTCAGTGTTTTCCCATGAGAACTAATTTTGATAGCAATGGTTATGTTAAGCAAAATTTGTATGGAGTTGGAATCTATGAACATCACCCTGATATTGAAGATTTTTTGAAAGACTGTACAAATGAAGGCGAGGTGTATAGAAGAAATTTCATGAGATTGACCCTAAGGAAAATACAAGCTTTTAGTATTTCTTTAAATATTCCAAAAGATGCACAAGAAGACTCAGTGATCATTGATCCTGAATATCGGGCACCTACTGTTAAGCCCTTGTACAGAATTAATTGGTCAGAGGATGAAGCTTCAAACTTAATGGTCCTTTATGCCCCTATTTTGAGAAGAACTTTAGACTGGTTGAACAGAAAATGGCACCAAAGTGCAGGTTCTCCCCATGAGCAAAGAGTTTCGTAGAGAAAAGAGCAAGGGATTGTACATGCCTCTGGCATAAATATATCAGTTGGAAAGTAGTCAATTAGGTCGTATGGCATTGGCTCACAGTCAGGAGGAGATGGCAAGAAGCCAAAAGACACTGGGGCTAAGCTAAAATCAATTTGTGAATAGGATAGTGTACCGTCAATACCTAAGAAAAAGGCTAGTCAAGAAAAGTCAATGCCTACAGACTCTGAGGGCATTTTTCAACAAATAATTGATGATAATTATTTTCCCACATTCTTTGAAGCTCCCCCTTCTCCATAATGGGATACTTCTTTTTCTATTCAATCAACTAAAAAAAAAAGAAAATTTAAGTGTTGAAAGTAGAGACACTGGATTAGTGGCATCTTCCCCAACATGGTTAAAGAAAGTAGTTGAGAAGAAAAGAAAGAATATTACCACAATGAAAATTGAAGTAGATAAAATTTCCATGCTACTGTAGGGTCACCAGAATCCCAAAAAGGCTAAGAGAATGTCATAAATTGTCACTGATTCCACTACTAGGCATCAACTATTGGAGATTGTTGATCCGGATAAGGACCTAAATGAAAATGAGATAACAGAAGCTGACTACAAGGTTACTCATGTTGATATGGGGCTATCTACTTTAGAAGGTGATGTATATCATGTTGATTAATCTATTAATGCATTGATCAAAAGAGAAAAAGAACTAAAAAAAGGAGAACCTTCAGTTGCAATCTCATAATCTTTCCTTAAGAAATTTTATTTCATCAATTGTGACTCTGACCACTGAGGAAGCCTCAAGCTCAAATGTTCAAGGTATTGATTTTGACACTGTGCAACGGATCAGGAAAAAAATAGGTTATGCTAAAGCTTCCAGCAAATGGATAGAAGGGCTTTATCAGGATGGTGTTTTCCACATTACTAATTTAGGAAATTCTTTGTTAATGTGTCTGATAAAAGAAAGGAACTGGTAGCTGAGCTCCAATAGACCAGGAGAGAACATCGTAGCACATTTTTGCTTTCAAAGGAAATTCAAGAATTAGTCTCCATGGAGCAGACTTTGTTAATAAGAGAAAAATTGGTGGATGACCCTAAAGAAATTGATCCTAGTTGGTATGATTCATTGGAGTGGAAATTGACAGTATATGAAGATTATATCAAGGAAATCAATAAATTGTTAGAAAAATACTTTGAAATGTTGGTGCAGATCAAGGACAACTTCAATTCTCTTGAAGTAGACCTCACGGATGGGTTTGATGAAAATTTACTAGATCTTGCAAACATAATGAGGGAATTTAAAGAGGTGTATCATAGAGAAGTAGTTGGTCCTGAGACAACCACTGTAAACTCCTTCAAAAAAATGAGTAAGTTATAGACCTATATGAGTGCATTTAAGTTGGAAAGTGACAACATCTATGAAATGCTAGCTGAGTCAGACTGTGCACTTTCAAGATGGAGGACAAGGCTGCAAATCACCATGACTCCAGGAAGCAAAAACATCACCACAATTGTCACCAAGTACTGGGAATATAGGAAAAGAGTGAAGGTGCAGGAGGCATTATTGAAGGAGCGGGAGGTCAAAATAATTGAAAGAGGAGTCGGTGTTGGGACCGCTGTTTAGTTTTTTAGTTTTTATGTTGTTTTCTTCAATTTGGCTCTCTTGATACTTCAAATACTTTTTATTTTAATTTATAAAACAATTGTCTTCAAGAAACTATTATCAAGACAAAAAAAAACTCTGTTATTTTTACTGCTTTTCTGTTATTTCAATTTAGAAAGAAAATGGTGAAGTTCACGCATACGTAATCTTTGGGTTATGGTGTGTGGATTTATTGTACTTTTGTTGAGTAGTTTTCCAGTGGATTATCTATTATTGGAATAATAGATTTTTGGTTAGTTTCATTGTTGTGGAATGTTTATCTGTGAATAAAGATTTTATGGTGATGGATGCGTAAGGATTTCTTAGTATAGTTTAGGTGATTTGGCACTTTAAGCTTTTATTGTTTAAGTTTTTTGGATGCCTTTATAAGTTATTTATGTTGAACTATTAGCTTCTATTAGCTTATAAGTTATGGATGTTGAACTACTAGCTTATGTTCAAAGAATGGATTAATATTCCTTTTAGTTATTTATCAAAGATTGTGTGAATGGCAATGCATTAGAAATTTTTATAAGCAGTGTGATAAGTGTTGTTCTTTAAAAATGATGATCACATATCAAATTCAACACCATGGAATACAATATAAAATATAAAATATCACAATTTCATGGAATACAATATAAAATATCACAATTTCATGGAATACAATATAAAATATCACAATTTCATGGAACACAATATAAAATATCATCACCTACAGTTTGGAATATGTTTCATGAAGTGCAATATAAAATAAAATATCATGAAGTGCAATGATTCACAATTTCATTGAATACAATATAAAATATCATCAACTACAGTTTGGAAAAATGGAAACTGATTCATGAAGTGCAATATAAATACGTAAAAGTTTCTAATTCTCTTCCATTTCCCAAATAGAGTCAGGGTCCTCAAACTAACATTCATCTTGAGATAAAATGAAAGAGTCGTCTTGAATTTGATTATGAGTCGTCTCTTCATTTTCTTCAGCCTGTGTCTCAAAATCAACATTCATTGTGCGATTTGTGTCAATGTCATTTGTCATAGTCCCACTACCACTGCTAGTACCACCAGTACCATCGTTTGGAGTTAGAGTGTTGCACAACTTGGTCCCTCTTCTTTCACATGTGGACCTCCAGATTGTGAGTGCCCTTTTAAAAGGAAATTTTTTGACATTATACACAGTTCCTTTCATCGTCAAGTTATTTTCCAAATTCTTGTCTAGTTTGTTTCTTAACTTTGATTTCAAAAGTGTTAATGTACTAAAAAATCTCTCATCCTCCATTGACCCCAATATCATTGTTTGACATAAATCAACAAGTTTGAAATATTCTAATATTGAATCACGCAATATTTCACTCTAACCTCAGCTTTTCCAAACCTTTTTTATTGATCCCAGTTCAAAGGCCTTCTCTGTTCCCATGGATTTATACTGGTCCTTCATAGCTATTGAAAAATTCCTACATTGTTGTCTAAGCTTAGCTTCATTTATAATTCCTTCTATTTTCTGCTCATTGTATGTTATACTTTTCAAAAATTGTTTGATCAAGATTTTTACTTTATCATGAAAATATTTTAGGTTATCTCAATTTACCCAAAATTCAGGATACACAATACCCATGGCTTCAAGTATTTCATGTCAAAGGAATCTTTCATGAATCTTTGAGGAAAGAGATTTTGCAATTTCCTTCAAATTATCACTAACAAATTTAACAATGTCATTAAAATCTCCCTCATTAACACCTACTTCTCTACTAGAGTGTCTAGTTGTCTTACAATGGTACATTGGTATCTCATATCCACGTACACAAATACATAAGTTCCCACTTGCATTAAACTATAAATAATTATCAAGATTATTCAAATCAGTAATTTTCTGCCACATGAAATAATTTGGGCCTTCTTGTGTTAGATCTAGATATAGATGTTCGAGGGCCAAGCATGTATGTTTACGTAGATTGGAATATTCATAAATATACATAGTTCTGTCTTAGGCTTTATTCACAAGATTGTTCATCACATCCAACATGGGGAGAAAACTAGCTAAAGTCAAGAGTGTCTCTATATTGCTTAACCTATGTAAGAGGTCAGGAGCTTTGTCTACTATGTTGCAATGCTCGTACACCACTCCAATCAAGGATTGATATTCTGAAAGAACTCATTGCATTGGTCCATGCAGAGAGATCCATCTGGTATTGACATCCTTGAGAAGCTTGTTTCCTGGTGTTAGTCCCTTGGAAATTTTTTAAAATTATGCAAAACGTTTGGGACTTCGACAGAAGTATGTGTGGATCTCGCGGACTAGATTTTCAAGTTTTGATCTTGTAGGAAACTTTCTTACAATTTTGAATGCTAAATTCATTATGTGGGCCATGTAGTGAATGCCAAGCATTTATGGTGCACAAGTAGTTTGTAACTTTGTGCAAACACCACTCCTTTGACCTTGCATCACTATAGCTCTATCAGCTCCTACACATACCAACTTTTTGGCAATTGTCAACTCATCCATACCTGCAATTTCATTCAAAGATTTCTTGACTAGTTCAAATAGATCTTATGATGTTGAATTTTCCTTCATTTTATGAACATAGAGAAGATGATCTTGGAAAACATGTCGTTCTACAGTATACAAATGCATACAGACCCAAGAAGTATTTTCTATCGTAGTAACTTCATCTAAAGATAATGCAATGAAATTTTACTCTTTTACTTTCTCCTTTAAATCTTCCTTTTCCCCTACAACAAGATAATTTTCCCATTCCCATCCAGCGTTTACTAAGCAATGTGAGAAGGGATAGTGAGGAACACACAAATAAGATAATAAACTAGAATATTCTAGGTAGTCTATCATAGGACACCCTCTGGACAAAATATGAAAAAAAACACTCATCTGAATAGTTTCTGACATATTTTTTGCTTCCATTGCTTTTCCAAATTGAGCCTCAAGTGTACCTTTACATGTAGCAAGCTTTGACATTCTTTGGTCATGCTCTTCATATTCCAAGGCATACCTAACATTAAGACATTCTTTCTTTGATTTCCATCGTACGAGTGATTGTTCCTTTCCGTCTATGATATGTTTTTCATAAACTTTACTGATATTCTTTTCTATAGTATCAAGCTTTAGCTGCGATGTCCTGTCTCTTCCACATTTCCAACTACAAATCATATATTTGTAAAATGTTACACTTTCAATATCATTTTCTTTCCCCACTGGTACAATGAATGGGTACTTTAACAACCAACCAAGTTGAAAATTCCTTGTCATTTCCCACTCACGCCCCATTTTTTATTTTCTTTTTCTTTTCTTGCTACCAACATCATCCTCATTCAATTCAATTATCTCATTTTGGCTAACCAAGGTATCCCTTGGAACATCTTTTGCAATATTTCCATCCTCATTTGATACATTTGGATTTAACTCAATGACAATCTCACCTTGACATTTTGGTGGTGGTGAGGTATTGTGAATGCCTTCTTCATTAATATTTGGTGGAAGAGTTGATGATGTAGTTCCATCTTGATCTAATGGATCAGAAGCTTTGCCAATTCTAAAGTAAGACTATATGGTACCTCTACATTTTGGGCATTTTGATGGCCTCCCAGTCTCTTCACTACCCTGAGGATCAAGAGTCTTACCCTTGCTACTCAACATATTGATCTCTTGCTTCGAATAAAAGTTGGAAAAAAAATGTCTTATTGTTTAAGAAGGATAGAGAATATAAATCCCTTTCCCTACTCAATATCATCTTTAAGACTGAAGCAAGAATGGAAAAAAGATAAAGAAATCTTATTATTATAACTAATAAGGGTATGTGCAGGATCATGGTATGCCAAAAAGTGGCAATATTTGTAGGGTATGTGGCTGACGACTTTTTTTTCACCCAAAATTAATGAAATGAAAAGGGTTTTTAGAGGAGATTCTCAGCTTTCCAAAAATATAAATTATGATTTAATTTGAATTTAATAAATAATTATTATTCATTTTCTATTAGAATGACTAAAGTCCTGATCGATAGGCTGATTGAAAAACATCTATAACTTTCAAATGGTACCATATTTTTTGAATCCAAAACATGCGTCACATTCTGTGCTTTACATACTATATGATTAAAAAGAAAAATTAAATTTCATGAATTTTTGACCAAGTTAAGGTGGTCAGACAGACGAGTTTTTATATTTTCTAAAAGTTGTAATAAAAATTCATAATTAATTATTTACTTGGAAAAAAATTACAAAAAAATATGCATCACATCCGGACATGAGTCCTCTACTTATATATAAAATCTTACAAAAATAATTATCATTTTATTATGGTTAGGGTGGTCCAGACACCTACTTCTTATTTTTTCCCTGAAATTTAAGTACTCGCATTGAAATTTCAAATTTTCACCAAATAGATTTTATTTATTTTTAAATAAACCTAGTATTTTAGAAACTACATTCAGTTTTATACAAATTCTATTCTTACATATTTTTGAAATAATATAGATAACTTATTCAAATATTTACGTCAAGTTGCCTAACACTGATTTTTCTGAATTTTTTGCCACTTAAGGGCCTATTTGGCATACCATGATCCTGCACATGCCCATAACACTATGAAGAAATGATCACTCACCTTTAAGTCTATGTTTTTTTCTTTCATTGACTTTTGAATCAAGAAGTAGAACCTCAAAACTAAACAAAATGTGTAAGAATAAATGAGAGTTTTGATTTTATTTATATCAATCCATATTTGGTGAATTCTATGGGATTTTTAAATCGAATATTAAAAATTTGGCGAATCCCACGTGCTTATACAATGACACATTGTAATTTTCAAGGTGAAATGTATCCTCAATTGTAATTATTTTTTAATGTTATTGGTGAAATAGGTCCTCATAAGCAACTATTTATAAATTTTAATTGGCGAAATGGGTCTTCACAATCAACTATTTGTAAATTTTAATTGGCGAAATGGGTCCTAATACAATGGTGTTTTAATAGTATTGGTGAATATGTAGGTGTTTTATTACATGCTTTCAGGATTTCGGGCAAAAATATTAGTTGGTCCATTTGAAATACACAGTTTGTTATGGTGAATTTGTTGCTTAAATATGCCTCATAAAAAAATCGTTGGCGAATGGACATGCATTGGACCAATATTTCGTAAAATCCAAATGATTTGGACAACTTGTTGGGTGCGAATAATTTGCCAATTCCGACTTGGCCGATTTCTAGAATTTTCCAATTGGCAAAGATTCACCACTAAAGTTTTCCCTGAAATGCTCTCAATTGGTGCTATAAAAAGAATCCCACAAATCCACACACTTTTATTTTGGTGCTCTAAAAAGGATTTTTTCAAAGCTTTCTAGAACAAACAATTCATTTTGGTGCTCTAAAAAATGTTTTTTTTTACCAAATTATTTTATTTTGTTGATGAAGGCACGATTTTCTTTTGTTGAAAATTAAGACAAGGCTTTATAAAACACTTTGGTTGGTGCTTAAAATGAAAAAATCAAATTTTTGTCTTGCACATTTCTATCTCTTTGTCTGAAATCCAAAATATTTCACTTTGGTGCACATAAAAAGAAAAAAAGTGTTATCTTGTACACACTTTCAATTTTTTCATTTTTTCTTTACTTTTTATTTTTCATTTTTATTTTCTTTATTTTCATTTTTTGAACTTAAAAAGAACATTGCAATGAAGTGTATACTATGTATTTTGTGTTTGGAAAACTAGGTGTCTATCCTCTCCCCTTGTGCCTTTTGGTGATCTTGGGTGACAAAAAGCATCTTGAGTTAACACTTTTTTTACATTTCAAAGCATATCTTTAGAGGGCCTGCCTCCCAACTTGTGAGAGGGAACAACCTAAGCGGTACTTTTTTTTGGTCCGCTATATAAATAATTGTGGGTGTGAGGAAAGTTCATCACCCACCTCATGCAGATGTTCTATATTGATAAAATTCTCCCCTATTATCTGTGTGATACGTAAAAACCCACAAGGGTTGGGAGGCCTCTTAATTGAGTGAATCATGGCATGTATAGACACCAGTTTATCTCGAAACATGACTAAGAACCAATGTTTGTAGAAGCTACCCATTTTAACCAAAACATTCTCTGAAGTGGTGCATTGAAACTTTGATTCTGAGAAGGTACTTACCAAGTTTAACTTATGGTTGAGCATAAAACACTCTCCATTTGTTGCATGTAAAATCACCCCTTTGAGGCATGATGTAAGCCCATCTAGGAGGAAGTTTCTATCCCTAGGGTGTACATTGTCTTCATGAAATTATTAAATATCTTTCAGTTACTTTGAAACATCAAACATTGTGCTTGAATTAAAATGAACACATCAAAAAAGCATTCAACATGGTTCTCAAAAATCAAACCCTTTGAATCTAGTGCCAATACTTTGAAAAGAACCCTATGTTTTCACTCCCTAAAGGATATGTTAAAAAATATCTTTGAAGGTTTCCTAACATTTAGGATCACATTTCAAGTCACATTAAGAATGAAGAAAACCTTGGAAACTATAGCTTTTAGAATTTTGACTTCCATGAACATTGAGATTTTGTAAGAAGAAGCATGCTTAAAGTTATAGACATTTAGGGTCACATAAGTTTTTGATTGCTATGCTGTGTTATCACTTGCCAAGTCTCAAAACAGATCCAACAAAACCTTCAAAATATACAAATTATCCAAGCTATTTCCAAAACACAAAAATTGGGAAACAAAATTGAAACAAAGGTCGCTTGTACTTCTATTTTTGGCGTAGTTGACCAAAAACTAGCTGCACTTTCCAAAAATCTACTGCTTTTGCTCTTTTTTTATCATAGTTACTGGTAAAAATCTACCGCTTGTGACAAATCTAAGCGCACTTAACTAAAAATTGGCTACATTTGATCATTTTGAGTCGTAATTGATAAAATTTACTAGTTGTAGTTGACTAAGAAATAACCACTTTTTCCCAAGAAGCTCACTTTTTCCTGTACCAATCACCAGTAAGAAAACTTGACACAAGGTCACACTTGAAAAATCTAACCACATTTGCTTTCTTTATTTGGCTGGACTTGACCATAATCTAGCTGTAGTTGACTTTTTCATCCACTTTTGCTCCAAATCTACCACTTTTTCTCTATGTTCTACTGAAAATAAAAAAAAACCAATCCAAAACTAGTTACAAATATTTTGAGAATGAAACAATTAGACTCCAAAGATGCGTCATAATCAATCCATCATCTATTTGCAAAATTCAACACCTCATCCTACTTTAGAAATCAAAATAAAAACAAAACAACTTGGATCATTCCTTCACTCAAACATCTAAGATATCAACATTTGCTTGAACCTCAAGGCTAGTTCAAGTAAATTTCCCATAACATAGCCTCTAGAAAAAGAAGTGAAATATCGATCCAAGTCTTTCAAAATTTTGAGTTCCAAGAATTGTTTCATTCTAAAACATCACTCAAACCTTATGATCTTGAGAATCACAACAACCATATGAAAACACCAACATTTTTATCATTTCACCTTATGACCATTTGGCATCTGATTGCTCCAGTTCAACAACCAAACCTTACACAACTATCATATGACCAAACTTTGAGTTGATTGAAGGAGAACAAACAGACATAATCAGTATTTTTAGGAGCTTCATATTTGAGACAAATGAAACACCAAACCAGTGGATAAACGCAACAAACATCCTAGAAAAATAAAATTGAAGAGTTGATCTTGTGGTCGGAAGGCCCGTATTACCACCTCCTACGTGCCAATAGGTATCATCTCTCCAAAAATAGAACATCCAAAAAACAAACGCAATTTAATTTCCTTAAAACAAAAAATCCAAAAAAAAAAACACACAATTGAACCCCACACATGTGCTTGCCTTCATGATCTCTTGAAATACCAAAGTACTTAAACAAAGATCCACATTCTTCCTTTTCAAAAATATGCATCATAGTTCAAGGTCTATCAAGAGGCACATCTTGAAGACTTACTAAAACTAGGACATCTTGATAAGAAATTTTTATACTCAACATTTAAGGAATGAACAAGACTCGTATATCCAATATGAGCTTAGCAATTAAATCATTGAGTTCCTAGGGTTGTATCACTTTAGATCCCATATTACCACCTCACGTGTGGTAGTAGACACCATCCTTCAAAAAATAGAAAATCCCAAAAACAAAGCATTCTTTTATTTCCATAGTTAGAGGTCACCAAACATTCACAAAAATCTTGGTACTTGTTTATGACAATTAAAAAGTCACAACATATAAAAATCATGGAGGCCAACAAAAGCAGCACTAGCCATGCTCCCAACAAACACCAAAAACGAAGGAGGTGACCCATGGGGCTATAGACCAAATGACCTTATAACTCCTTGAGAGGAACCTATGTTCAAAGAAACATCAAACCAATCACCTAGTGAGGAAGAGGTGATCCATAGATAACAAGAAGCGTTGGATAGATCAAACCAAAACCCAAAGGACGTGGTCATAGAAGAAGTAGATAGTGAGGAAGAGTTATATGACGAAGAATTATTTCAACATTCTAAAAATCTGAAGGTGCTTAAATTGATGGAAAAACTCCTAAGAAAGGATCCCAATACCTACTTCTTCAAATTAGTGCAAAGTGGTGCTAAGTTTTCTTTAGAATTTAATGTGGAAGGACTTAAAGATACTCACCTCATTCCCTTAGTGGATAACTCAGTTTTGAGAGAAATACCCAAACCAGTGGAGCTTTCAAACATACCATTGATATTCTCACAAGGCAATGATCAACCAATGGACAACCCATTGTATAGAAAACCTACCCAAATTAAACAAGCGGTTGTGGCCCAACAATATCAAGGAGGTCCATCTCAATATGTACCATAAGGTAACAACCCACCACCAAGATAGTACATGCCCCAAAACACTTCATATATTGACCCTTCACAAAATGTACAAAATCAGCAAGGGAAATTTCCACAATAGTACCAACAAAAAGGGGTGCCACAAGGTACCCTTTCCAATCAACATCAACAAGGTGAGTCACATGGTCCCCTTCCAAATCCATAGTGCCAACAACAAGGGGTGCCATAGGGTTCCTTTCCAATCAACATCAACAAGGCGGGCCACATGGTCCCCTTCCTAATCAACAATACCGACAACAAGGTATGCCATAGGGTAACCTTTCTAATCAACAAGGTGGGTCACATGGTCCCCTTCCTAATCAATAATACCAACAAAAAAGTGTACCACATGGTACCCTTTCCAATCAACAGTCCCATCAACAAGGTGTCCTACCAACACATCACCAGGGAAACCTTCAATACAACTCATCACAACAATAAGGTGAGCCACACAATAACCTTTCCAATCAACAATCCCATCAAAAAGGTATCCTACCAATGCACCATTAGGGAAACCTTCAATACAGTTCATCCCATCAACAAGGTATCCCACCAATGCACCACCAAGAAAACCTTCAATATGGTTCACCCCAACAAGGTGTACCACTAACACACTATCAATGTACTCCTCAAAAAATTTAACAAGGAGCTAACCCTCTTTACATCCAACAAGGAGCTAACCCTCCTTACATCCAACAAGGAGCTAACCCTCCTTATATCTAACAAGGAGCTAACCCTCTTTACATTCAACAAGGAGCTAACCCTCCTTACATCCAACAAGGAGCTAACCCTCCTTCCATCCAACATGGTTACTAGGGTCCTGTAACTCCACAATACCTGACCTATGACCAAATGAGTATATCAAGACAACAAGGATACTACATATAGGATCCCCAAACAAACGTACCAAAAATAGAGGTGGACATACAACTACAAAAAATGAATCAAAGAATATCAAACATACAAATGGGGAAACCAAAGAAGATTTATACCCTTCAAGATATATGTCCATTTCCTTTTGATCATTCCATTACTATGCTCCCTTTTTCGAAAAACTTTGAAATACCAAAGTTTGACAAATACAAAGGAAAGGGAGATCCAATAGGGCACGTGTGAGACTTTCGATATCATCTATGGAAGTGCCAAACACCAACTCTTACCTAATGAGACTCTTTCCACGCAACCTTATAGGCCATGCTATGGAATGGTTCTCCCATCTACCCTCAGGAATCAAAAGCTTTGATGAATTAACTACCAAGTTCATAAACCACTTCTCACTCAATATAGAATAGGACATCACCATCATAGATATAAACAAGATTAAATAGAGTCAAGGAGAATCCTTTACCTCCTACCTACAAAGATGGAGGCAGAAGGCTAGTAGATGCAAGTGGCCCATTCTCAACAAGGAATTGGTAGACATTTTTGTTTCTAATGTCTAAAAAGAAGTCAACTATCAACTTACCATGTTATGTCCTGCAAACTTCAAAGAAACCATTGAAAATGGAATACACATCGATAGAGCTCTCATGGAAAGGGGAGTCATTAAACTAAACAATTCAAACAACAATCCCTCTAGTTCAAATGACATACCTAAGATTTGGGCCAAAAATAAGAACATCACCAATGATGGGGTAGTTGATGCTAGAACGGTATGGAATGGGAAAAATTCAAATGGACCACAAAACAAATTGCAAGTGGCACAAACAAGCTACGCTCCTCAAAATGCACAAAACCATCAACTTAGTTTTCCTCAAAACACTCAAGCGGTTAACCAACAAACAAATCAAGGAGGACAACAAAGGCAGTATGATCAACCAAGGAGAAATTTTGTTGCATTAGGAGAACCCATTGGAACAATCAAGTGAAAACTAGTGCAACAAAACCTCATCAAGGTCAATGATCACCCCAACTATGAATACCAAAGCTTCAAAACACCATGGTATATTGAGGACTTATGCGAGTTCCAAAAAATCAAAGCACATACAACAAACAACTGCATGAGACTCAAGTACATAATACAAGATTTGATTGACAAAGGAGAAGTGGATATCAAACATCATCTAAGAAACAAGGACCTCCAAATCTACACAAATCCCATTCTGAACCATGCTAAGAAGAATGACAAAGGGAAAGACTAAGAATATTACAATGCTAACTACACTTATGGGGACATAGTTTTAGGTACCCTCTCTCAAGAAAATGACACTAGGGTAAATGTATTGACTATACAAGGTAGGGACACCGAATGTAATGTAACTACCCATCAAGGGAAGGTCACAACACATGAATCCCCACCTAAACTCGTAGCTAGGTCATCAAATGACTACAGTATTGTGGAACAACCGAAGAAGACTCCTACTTTTATCTCTATCCTAGAATTACTAAAATTGTCACCTGCACATAAGGAGATACTAGAGAAAGCATTTGAAGCATTGGTCTCTAACAATCTTAATCCGAATCAATTCCAAGCCATGGTCGGAAAAATAATGGCCAATAATCATTTAGTATTTTCCAAAAAAGACCTTCCCCAAAAGTCATTCCATAACCAAGCCCTCTATATAGAGGTTGGTGTCCACAAGCATATGGTCAAACAAGTTTTGATAGATAACGATGTAGGTCTAAACATTTGTCCTTTGAAATTTGTGAAATAGTTGGGGTATTTTGATGATGTGATAAACAAAGGGAAGGGAATTACTATAAGGGCCTATGATGAACCTGAAATGAATTCAGAAGGGACAGTCAGGCTATCAATGTAGATAGGACTAGCAACCACAAAAACCACATGTCAGGTACTGGACCTTGAGTTACCATATAATCTCTTTCTAGGATTCCCTTGGATTCATGCATTAAAGTGGTTCCTTCAACCTTTCACCAGTGTCTGAAGTTTCCTCATGAAGGAAAGGAGGTGGCATTATATGTTGATCTTGAACCCTTCTACTTTTGTGCAAAACTAGAAGAGAAGTAAAACAAAATATACTGTATACCCAATAATGACATATCATTTCATTCATTCTCATATGTTGACCCTTCCACACTACCATCAACCTCAACTAAGACCACAACAATGGAGAAACCAAAAAATGAAACCAAGGTTCAAGTACTTGACAAAGGTAATGGAAATTAAGATTTTAATCAAGTATTTTGCATTGGAATGCTTCCACTGACACCCAAGGTTTATGGAGGTCCTAAAGAGGTTAACATGTTCAAGCAGTGACAATGGTAGTCAAACCCACAATTTTTACCAAGTGGGGAGATATGAAGGATGAGGATATATTGAGAGAAGACTTGTCATCAATGATCTATAAAGAAGACCAAGAGGAATCAGAACAACAACAACCCCTTTTAATCGATCCTAGCAATAAAGGCTATCAGTTAGCTAAACAAATGGGATACAATGGAACAAGTGACCTTGGGTTACACAAACAAGGTAGATAGGAACCTATCATAGTGGAGCAAAGAAAGAAAAATATGGGACTAGGCTATAGTTCAAAATACGTGGTTACTCTAAACACTAGATGTACCTCTTTTAAGAAGCAAGCTCATTCTACTAGTGTTAAGACATTGGATATATACCATTGTGTAGACAACGATTTACCCATTGAGGACTTATTTGATAACTTTAGCATAACCATGGTCCCTATCCAACCTATCAAACTATTCCTAATGACTTATTATTCCAGAACAAACTCTAAAAAATACGAATGGGATTCTCCTTCCTTTGTCACCTCAAGTGATGATGACCTAGACACCAAATGGGAGAATGATACTAGAGCCATAATGACCATCTCAACAACTTTGGTAAGCTTTTCTAATTATGATGATAGCCTACCCCTCTACTACCCAAAATTGATAGATTGGGACCAACAATAGCATACACCTATTTTGGATCAATTCCAAAATGATGAAGCAATCACAGAGTTTATGGGACTCTGAATTGACATACCAACAAATCATAAAGCAGGGTTCATCATGAAACTTGCATAGGAAGTGTACTTCGGTGAGGAGATTGTATCCTTTAGTGAAAAAAATGAAAATGATAATGTAAAATTCAAAACAAGATTCCCTAGATAAAACCATAATGCGGCTCTATCGGATCCTGAAAAGTAGAAAATAAAGGATGCATCTAAAGGTGAAAACCTCTCCAAGGCACCTGAGGATTGAGGATTCAATCTCCCCATTTCTGAATATCAAGAGAAGTGAACACTCCTAGTGGAAGAGGTAGAATCCATAAATGTTGGCACAATAGAGAACCCTAAGATCACATACCATGCAACGTCACTTGATCTTGAAGAGAAAGTGAACTTCATAGCATTCATCAATGAAAGGAAGATATACTTTGCATGGACTTATGCATATATTCTTGGATTGGATCTAGCATTAGTTGTACATGACTTGGTCATATCTCCTGGAGATAAACCTATCAAGCATAAACTAAGGAAAATGTATCCTCAAATAACACTATTGGTAAAGGTAGAACTAAAGAAATTACTAGATGTGGGTTTCATTAGACCCATTGATTATTTGGAATGGATATCAAATCTAGTACTAGTGTCAAATCCCACTGGGGGCATTATAAGGATCTACACAGATTTTTGAGACCTGAACAAAGATTTCCCAAAAGATGACTTCCCACTGCCAAGCATTGATATGATCATGGATCTCACAGTAGGACATGAAATTCTCTCCTTAATGGATGGGTTTTTTGGGTATAATCAAATAAAAATATCCCCTGATGATTAGCATAAAACCGCATTCACTTCTACCTGGGGGACCTTCTACTAGAATGTCATGCCATTTGGTCTAAAAGATGCAAGGGCAAGCTATCAGCGAGCGATGACAACAATCTTCCATGATATGTTGCATACAACTATGGAAGACTATGTGGATGACATACTAGAAAATTCCATTAAAAGGGAAGACCATTTGATCAACCTCGCAAAAGTGTTTGATAGGATAGAATAGTATAATTTGAGACTCAACTTGAAAAAAGTATGTATTCGAAGTAACATCTAGAAAGCTACTAGGGTACATAGTATCAAGAAGGGGTATTGAAGTAGATCTTGCAAAGGTAAAAGACATACAAGAGATTCCTCCACCAAAAACATTAAAGCATCTAAGAAGTTTACAAGGGAAAGTACAATCCATTAGGTGATTCATCACACAACTAGCAGAAAAATGTCATCCATTCACTCATCTATTACATAAAGACATCATATTCAAGTGGGATGGGAGATGTGACCAAGAATTCCATCAATTCAAAGATTACCTACTCACTCCTCTAGTCTTGATGCCACCTATTCCAAAAAAAGAAATGATACTCTATGTGTCTACAACACAAGCAGCGTTGGGAGCTCTCCTAGCATAGCTAGATGATAACAATAGAGAAAGAACGGTCTAATACATCAACTGAACACTGGTGGGCTACGAGTTGAACTACTCACCCATAGAAATAGCATGTCTCTCTATTGTATTTTTGACACAGAAGTTGAGACACTATATCTTATATAGGCAAGTAAAGTTGATTTCAAAGGTAGATCCACTAAAGTAACTATTAGAAAAAGTAGCTCTAATTGGAAGAATTGCTAAATGGGTAATGATTCTAAGTGACTTCAACATAGAATATGTAGACAAAAAAACTATCAAAGGACAAATAGTAGCATATCAACTATCAAATTCTCCAATAGAAGTTCACTGACCTCTCACAGTAGACTTCCCAGATGAAAGTATATTGTTGATAGAACAAACAAACCATTGGACCTTATACTTTGATGGGCCCCACACTCAACATGGCTCTAGAGCAGGTATCCTATTTCTCATACCACAGGGAGATAGTATACCCAAGGCATATAGAATTGCTTTCACGTGCACGAATAATATCTCAGAGTATGAAGCCCTAATCATAGGACTCAAGATGGCTATTGAATGGATGATAAAAGAACTGTAGGTCTTTGGGTACTCTCAATTGGTGATCAAAATGGTGAATGGTGAGTATCAAACAAAAGATGACAAGTTGATGTTGTATTAACTAATGGTGGATAGCTTCAAGAATATTTTTTCAACATAACATTTGAAAAAATTCCTAGGATCAACAATAGAGCAGTTGATGCCATGGAAACAATAGGTTTGTTTCTCGATATTTCACAGAACATTTCTAAGTATGAATTCCTAGTAGAGAAATTACTCATACCAATGTTCGATATCTTAGAATCAAAACTAGTGTGTGTTGTTGTTGATCCTAATTTTCCATGGTACCAAGACACATTTGATTATATCCAGCATCATATCATACCACTTGACTTGAAAACAACCCAAAAGAAGACCTTTACCCATAGGACTTCCCGATTCATGATCCTAGGAGATACCTTATATCATCGAAGCTTAGATGGTATGTTACTCCAATGTATTAATGTAGAAGAAGCACAAACTTCCTTAAAATAGGTACATGAAGGTGTTCGTGGTCCCCACTCTAGAGGGTACTATTGGCCCTCCATGGAACAAGAGTGTATTTAGTATTTTAGAAAATATCGTCAATGCCAGTAGCACAGTGACCTGGTTCACGCATCAGCACAGGAGCTAAGACCTATCACCACACCATGGCCTTTCTCACAATGGGGATTACACATGGTAGGTAATATTTCTCCTTCTTCCTCTAATGGGCATAAGTTTATTATTACCACAACTAAGTATTTCACCAAATGGATAGAAGCAATTCCATTGACCTACATCACCGAAAAACAAATATCTAAGTTCATTTTGAATTATTTGATTTGTAGATATGGAATTCCCCAAATGCTCATAATGAACATTGGAACGCCATTCAAGAATCAAGATGTCCAAGAACTTTGTTCCAAGTTCTCTATCAACATAGATTCTCCATGCCCTACTACCCCCAAGGAAACAATCGGGAAGAAGCATCTAACAAAACCATCCTGAAGATACTAAAGAAGGCTATTAATGATGCCAGCTAGGATTCGTATTTGCAACTAAACCCAGCCTTATGGGCTTATCGAACTAGTATCTGAACACCTATAGGTTCCACACCTTTCTCCTTGGTCTACAGGTTGGAAGTTGTCTTACCTATCAAAGTCAAAATCCCATCATTGTGAAAATCATTAGAAGGCATGATTAATAATCAAGAGTGTCAGGTATCCAAATTAAATGAGTTGGAACTCCTAGAAGAAAGGCATTTGAGCGCATTAAACCATCTTCAGGTTTATCAGAATCAATTTAAATGAAGCTATGATAAAAGGATCGAGAACAAAAAAATTCAAATTGGTGACTTGGTTTTCAAAGAAAATTAGAAGGTACAACTGAATCAAGATGGTAAAGGTACGTTTGAACCCAACTAGTTAGTTCCATTCATCATCACAACAACTTATAGTTCTAGGGCTTATCAGTTGGCTACTCCTAAAGGAGAACCCTTAGCCAAACTGCTAAATAGTAGCCATCTCAAGAAATTCTATACTTGAAGCATGTCATAATGCCTCAGGAAAAAGGGAAAAAATCCAAAAAAAAAAAGCAAGAAAAATAGTAAAGAAAATAAAAATGTTCTTTAAGTGAAAACCACTTTGTGACACTCCTAGAATAGGTACCATGGTGAAAACGTGGCAAATAGGTGCTATGTTTGAATAATACTTGCGTCATTATTTATCAACACTATCCAAAGCATCTTCCCATTTGTATCATAATAAAACATGTGTCTAGCCATGGCTTGGTAACTAATTAAGTATTGAACCGTGTTGCACCGTCAACATTCACCTCTCTAGTCTCCAACTAGGAGGAAATTTTCCCGAAGTTGGTAGTGGATTAGATCCTTATGTGTCCCATCAAAAATAAAAAACATCCAAAAAACAACAAAAATCAAAAACATCCAAAAAACAACAAAATCAAAAACATCTAAAAAACATAAAAATCAAAACAACTTTGGATTATTCCTTCACTCAAAAATTCTAAGATATCAACATTTGCTTGAACCTCATGGCTAGTTCAAGAATATTCTCCACAACATATCCTCTAGAAAAGGAAGTGGAATATCAATCCAAGTTATTAACGTTGTTTAAATCCCAAAAACATGTTATGCTTTGATTCAACACCAGTTGAACTACGTGGTCTCTATGTGTATAATGTAGGAAAGGCTTATCAGCCCCTGAGGCCTTAGGTCAGTCCACTTAGGTATCTATCATGCTTTCTTTCAACTTAGTTAGAAAATTCAAAATCCAAAAACATTCATAAAATAGAAAAGATCAAAAATATTATTTTTATCAAACCAAGTGAACTACAAGCCTCTATGTGTACAATGTAGGAAAGTCTTATCTTTGATGAGCCCCTGAGGCCCTAGGTTAGCCCCCTAAAAACAACAAAATAGCATCATAAAATTCAAAAAAGTTAAAAATTTCTATCTCCATCATCACAATCTGAAATAAACTTTTTGTCCATAATAAATAAATCATCACATTCACCCTTTGAAAAAATAGACAAAAAAATAGAGCACACGTCAAAAGCTAGAACTTTCAAGCAAACACTGACAAAGTTTTGATTATAAATAGATGAAGTTTTGATTATAAATAGACGAAAACAATGACAAAGTATTATCTAGCTATCTTTTGAAAAAAGTCACCAACAAGATCCTATGATATGCCTTAATGGATCCATTCCTATGATAGACATGATCAACACCGGATAATATCCCCAAACCAAACAGATATAGCAAGTGATACTACAACATTTTTTTATCTTTTTATAGTCTTATCTTTCTGATTTATTTTATTGACTTATTCCCAGGATCTCTTGATAATTTCCATAAGGATTTAGAGAAGAAGAAATGGAGGAAATTGAGTGTCATTTCGATTTGCTTAAATTGTAATATGTTTTTGTGATACTACCATGATGAATACTTGCTTTATTGAGTATATGGAAGTTTTTTTGAGACAATTCGTGTAGCAATTGCATGTTAGGTATTTTATACCTCTTTGTGTAACTAGTCTGAAAAGTTTTAACTCAACGCAACCATATATTTCAAACAAATTTTTCATATGTCTGGTATGAGCAAGAATATTCTTTATATGTTGAGTCAAATTCCACGTAATGGATACAATTTTTTCTTGATTATCAATGCCCTGGTGCATCGTATCTATTTGCTACATCAAAAAATATTGTTAAAAATGTGGTCTCTATGAGAAGCAAAAGAAATACTCATCAAGTAACTAACAACATTGAATTTCTATCCATCATCCAACATTTCTTCTAAACTAACAAATCCATCATGCATAACAATATCGTTAGTTCCATATCCATCTTGCATCCACAATGACATCATTACATATCATGATAATAATAAAGCAATGAAAACATCATATACCATGTATAAGGCATACATCCATCATATATCAACATCCATAAAATACATAATAAAATATCATATGATATAAAATATGATCAATCCATCTATCCACATCATATGCATACATGAGAAAAGTACAAAAAACATGTATAAACATACATCATCAGTTGATAAGGGTGTGGTTTGGTGGTCAAGTTGCTTGGTTGTAGTGACAGTCACCAGGGTTCAAACCCTCATTGGGCCAAAGTTCTCATAGGCCTTGTGCCTTCTCTAGGCCAATGTGCTTGCAGGTTTGGTTGTTTCTTGTGGTTTCTTGTACCCAGTTCACAACTCCGGTCAAAAGAGTTTACCTCTAATAATATGGGTGCATTGCACCTTTAAAAAATAAAAAAATAAAAAATAAAAAATACATCATCATCCATAATCATCACAATAACACATAATGAAGTTGAATCAAAGCATGTATATCTCATATATGTCATCATCAAAAATGAGAATGTCATGATACATCATCAATGAAACAAGTGTAATAGGATAATACAAAAATACACATATATATGAGGCCTCGGCTAGGATGATGAATATATATACAAAATCATGTCTGCAATATAAGTCTTTGAACAATAACATCATAAAGATCAAGTACAAATAAATTGTTGCTTGAATGGAGTAGGAGGAGGACTCTAAGGATCAAGCTATGAATTAGACTATCTAACAGAATGTCCACCAGACACAGCCCCCGTAGCAATACTAGGCTCTCCAAATCATGGTCGTTGTTGCACTCTAGGAACAAAGGCATCATATAGGGTTTGATAATATGCCACCCTCTGTAACAACTAATCTCACTCGACACAAAGACTATCATGCTCTATCCTAAGACTATCCATCTTAGTGGTAATAGCCTGCAACTATGTCTCAACAACAAGACAACACCCAATCTCGGTATCTCGCTCGCCATTGAAGCCATCTATCTCTTGTCTAGCGGTGTCCCTCTATGTTGTCAATATAGCAACCTGAACCTCTGTAGCCTATCACCACCCTACCTTTGCATCTCTCATAGCTGTCATCTGTGCTATTTGTACACTGAGCCATCTCCAGGTAATGGAGGAGGACCTGAAACATGTCCCTGATCCTACTACATTGAATCACCATGTATGCCTTGTCCACCGTCCTGTTGGGCCTTGAAAAGCTACTCTACAACAATCTTGACACGCTGCCTCTCCCCACAATGACTAGTAATACCTACCCTACCTACTATAGGAACATCGACAGTCTCTGTAAATCTCAATAGAATGTGTCATGCCCACCACTGATCAAAATTAGGGGTAGTACTAGGATCTACTAAACCCACTGGCCAACCCCACCCGAATGGGGAAAGAGCTCTAAACTCAGCAATGACAACATCATGATCAACTTGTAGACCCCAAACTTGGACCTCTCTAGTAGTTTGATTGAAACAAGCCTCATAAGCATTTAGAAAACAACTTTGTCACTTGCCAAACTATTGACAAACCCTATCGGGTATATACCTCTCTAGTAAGGAGTGAACATGACCAATGATCCATCTAGTATGTCTGCAAAATACTAACTTCTCCTAGTCGTCAGGCAATGCCTCACAATCCATAGATGGCCTCCATACAAAACCTAGCATATCATCAAAAAAATGACACCAATAGGGAAGTTGTCTAGGCTAGGTATAGTGAAGAAAATCTCCATAACAATAAGAATATGGATCCCCTAGAGTCCGATCAAAAATACCATCAGGTCGAGCAATTGGGATGTGCTCCTAGGTCCATAAATTTTGAAGATAGACACTAATAGAAATATATCCCCAACCATGGTAGGTTACCTCGTACATATCTCTATATAAGTGTGCAAGGAGACATGATCCCCATGCATATATAGTCCCATGCTCAAACATTTTCTTGATACACACACCCCAACCAACTAGAAATTGGTTTCCTCTCCTATCAAGAACAACGAGCCCCATGACCAAACCACAGAGAACAAGTGAAATAGGATCAACACTACCCACAAAATCAAATAGGTCTACCTTTGTCCCACGAACCTCCAGATGTCTCACACCAAGTATTTAGTGCATAACACAGGTACCCCATCAAACGAAATATGTAACAAGCTCTCTATGAATGGGTGTATAGAGGATCCTCCACACATCCTCTAGAGTGATGGTGGCCTCCCTAGTAGGTAAATGAAAGGATAAAGTCTCTAAGTGCCACCTCTCCACAAGATCAGTCATCATCCCTCTATGGCATCTAATGGTAGGCATGTAGTAGATATGCTACAACCCAACAACATCTAAAACATCTCGCTCTAACTTAAAACCCAAAAATAAAATCAAATAGATCACACGGTTGTCACTCCCATGACTAGAGTGGATTAAGAACCACCTACAACCATTCAACCCATGATGTTAAGGATTTTCTATGAAAATGCAAAATGAACCTATGACGATGAACAAATTGACTTAAAATTCCCAAAATGGAAAAAGCGATTTTTTTTTTGTCAAAATCAAGAAAAACAGGAAAAAATGGATTTGTTTTAGTCAAAAGCAAACAATAAAGGAAAATGTGAAAATTTCAAAACTGAAAAAGTATTTCAAAAGCACAAATTTTCAACAAGAGTGCACAAAATGAAGCAAAAATATCAAAAGTGCAAAATCTAGACAAAAGCGAAAATAGATGGGAAATTTTAGAGTAAGAGAAAAAAATTTAAATAGGTGTGCACAAGAAAATAAAAATAGAAATATTCATAAATAGCATATGGACAAAAAATGATGCAAAACAAAAAAATTTACAAACCTAACACAACTACCTACTTTGACTTTGTTGTATTAATTACACAAATATGGAAAGATGAAAACAAAAAACAAAAGGGTACATACCAGGGCACTGATGCCTATAGGCCATCCAAACTTGTGAACTACATTTGTGCAATGTGGGGCTCCTTGAATCCTTACCATAGCTCCTCGACAATTGACAAAACAAGAAATCTAGAGGCAAGAATTCTCTATAGGCTCAAAGTGCAAATGAGGTAATTTGAACCATAATTACCTATTTTAACCCCTAAAAGCCTAATTTTTTACCTAGGAAATCTTCCTAGGTTGAAATTAGAACCTCTTAGGAACATTTGAACTATCAACAAGAGACCTATAGGCTTAATTTTTTGTCCTCTATGCATCTAAACTGAAGTGAAATAGTGTCACGAACCCGACCTCAAAAGTGATTTTTTTGGCCAACCTCTCAAGGTGGCAGCCCAGTATCTTACCATCATTTTGTTGACTACCGGGGCATAATGGGGCATATAAATTTTTTAAAATCTTGATCTTAACATCAAAATATTTGAAACAAAGTAATCACTACTTTGTCTCAAAGAGGGGTAAAATGTAGACATGTAAAATTGACCTAACACATATCGCACATCCTAAATGTCATTTTCTCATCACCAACATCATTATCACTGAATATCACTATATTTCACATCAAATTACATCAAAAACCCTAATTTCCTCTATTAATTGAATAATAAAACATTATTTAATTAATTCACCTTTTCATCATTTTTGACCAATTAAATAAATTTCATTTATTTAATGAAGTTAATCTACCGTCATTCTTCCTAATTAATTAAATAACAACAATTATTTAATTATGTTGCTAATTCACCTTATTCCCCTAAGTTGATTAAATTATTAAAGCATAACAATTTAATTAAGCACTTTCCCCCAAATTTGAATAATTGAATAAATTATTCAAAAACATCATTCAAAAATCAAGTCAAACAAATACAACTTTGTTTGTAAAAGTCAAACATGATTTGCATGTTCAACTCAAGAATATTAATTAATTAAATCAATCAATTAATTACCCTCACCCACTTTTATGATTGAGAAAATTATGATCCCCCAATTGTTCACTCTAATTGGCTGACTGATCCATGTATTTCCTAACAGATCAATCTATTTCCTCAATCCCACTGAACACTCAAACTGATTTCTTCAATAAAACCATAATGTAATCAAAATGCATAGATTATGCCCATCTAAATCCTCTCAACGGTTTTCAACTGTTGATCTGGATATTCTATTACGTGATCTTGAGCGTTAATTTTGAAACACAAAATCTATATAACAACCATCTTTCTTCTAAAAAATGATTGGAGAATCAACATCATTTGCACAACAAAGTAATGCCAAAATCTATAACCAACCTTTGAAGCTTTACACATATCTTTGATCAACACACACACGTTCTTGAAGCTTTTACTACACACAATGGAGGCTTCTCATTGATACCAACAACCCAACATTTTCATGAATACACGCCAACACGAGATGGGTAACAATATAGCTTAGTGAATTCATTTGTTCTTCTTTTGTTTCATTTACTTTTCTTGAATTCATTTTTCTTGTATCATTCATTTCGTGAGTTATGGGCATGAATCGTCTTTTTGTTTGTTTAGATTAGTTTCCATTCTTTCAAATTCATTTATTGCATCTTCTTGATTTCCCCCTTACACCAAATAGTGATTTACATTATAACATTATGCAAGGTGGAAAACACACGTTTTCCTAATAATTTACACATGGAAAATCTACTCAAATTATCAATTTTGTTGTTATTTATGTTGTTTCATTGTATGATCTTTGGAATGGAAATTTCTTAATTAGAGAAGACCCACATTTTAATAATATACTTAACAGATTTGAGAATGTTACTAGATTCTTGCACTTTAAGTCATGTTTTCATGTACATGTGTCTATTTTTTATATCACTATACTTTAAAGTTTTTATTTAATAAAATTTTAATGCTCTTTACAAATTTTTATTAAACTGTAATAAATGTCAATAATCAAGGATTCAAATGACTCTTGAAGAGGAATTTTTTTTTTACAATTTAAATTTTGATAGTAATTAATAAAATTCAATAAATTTTTACACACAAATACAATCATAAAAAATCAAGCAATAAAATACATGCAAAATAATGAAAAAATGAAATAAAAAACACAAGAAATTAACACTAGGGAACCACATTTAACCATAATTATTAAACCAAAATTCCAACCTTTAATGTGATACTATCAATTGATTGCAAAAGAAAATTTAATGAATGCATATATCATAATAAATATATAGATGTTCCATAATTTATTATAGTATGAAGCCTATATAGAAATGCACATATTTTGCATAATTAATAGAATATATAACAAATAGTAGAATATCCACAAAAATCCTTGTCGATTGCAAATCTATTATGCTCGAACACTTTTATGATGATTAATAACCTTTTTTACAAATTATTGATTCCCCATATTTTTCTATAGTTAAAATGTTAAAAAGTGTAATCATAAATAAATCATTTAGTAAAGTCATAAAGAAATCATTTTTAAAATGTTACACTATTAAATTTTAAAAATATTTTCATTGATGAATTGCTATAGATTATAGACAAAATGTAAAAATAAAAAATAAAAAACTAAAAATCAATTAACAATTAGAAAGGGGAATTTACTTAACAAAAATAAATAGCATTAGCATAGCAAAGTGCAACTATTTATATGAATGGATCATTATAAGAGTCAAACTTGATGAAAAAAAAAAATTGTCCATAGAGAAGCTCTTAATTTCACCAAAATTTTGACACATTATTAGCTTAACACTAGCAATGCTAACACAAACCACTTTGCAGAAGCATCAACAGCCTATCATGGTCTAAAACTAGCTTAGTCTAAAGGCTTCAGGAAGGTATGGCTTGAAGGTGATTCTTTAAATGTCTTAAATTGCCTTAAAAAGATTAATCTTCCTAGTTGGTCTATTAAATCTATCATTATTGATGCTTTGGCTATAAGAATACCTTTGAGCAATATTTTATCTCTCATATTTATCATGAGGGTAATGGGTTAGTAGACAAGTTTGCAAACTTTGGGGTCCTTGAGCTTAGAGTATGGGATAGGATAGATCCCCTTCCTATTGATATTCAAACTATTGTCAATTATAAAATGCAAACTGTTTAGGGAGGGGGTTTCCTATATGATTATCTTATGTCACATGTTGATTCTTATGTGTAATATCATGTTGTAGTGTGATGTTTTTGAGGTGAGCTCATTTCTTATTAATGATGTTGTAGTTGTCCAAAAAGAATCGCATTTAAAGATAATGATGAGTTCTAGTCTTTTTGGTACTTCCACACGAATTTTGGGTGTTTGTAGAGCCTTTACCTTGTCGAGGTTTCTTCTCTTTTGCATTATTCTCTTGAAGTTGATGTGGCTCTGGTCTGTGATAAAAATAGGTGGTGAAAGGAATAGAATTGAGCCTATCTCTTATGATACTATTAAAAGCAACAAGAAGATATGGGTTCTTTTGGAGGATGGTGCACTACTGAATTTGACACCATTTTTCAATGGTCGTTCGTCGGTCGCTCAACAAATCTTTGTTGGAAGAGCGATGAAATGGCGAAAGTATTTTTGTTGCTATTTTTTCGTCGAACATCTGACAATGAATTAAATGCTGAAATAATGGTGAAGAATCATCGGTCGACTGCATCATGAAATACCTCAGACATTCATCGAAATATTAACAAAAACTTTGTGTATCCACCAATGAATTACAAAAGACATTCATTGCCAGTTCGACAAAATGGGAAAGTAGTAGCATTGAAACAACAGTAGATGTTTGTCGCCATTTCTATAGAATGTGCAAGGAGTAGTGTCGAAACAACACCAAAATTTCATCGAATGTGCGACAAAATATTCAAGTAGTAGCGTCGAAACAACACCAAAAGTTCATCAGCATTGCAACAAAATTAGCAAGGAGTAGCGTCGGAAGAACACCAAAAGTTTATCGCAAGTGCGACGAAATGGGCAAGGAGTAGCATTGTAGCAATGCCGAAATCTTGTTAAAAGTGCGACAAAATGGGCAAGGAATTACGATGAAATCTTTGTCGCAGCTATAGCAACTTCTTCGAGCCTTTCTGTTGATTTGTCAGTGTGTTTCGTCGAAATTGCAATGAAGCATCAATTTTTTTTTTTTAAAAATATTCGTGGAAATGTGCCATTGCGGAGACTGACAACTAATCATACATACAAACTGCATATTGGTTTGATGCTTCAAATGATGCATTTCTTATATTGAAAAGTGCATTACCTTATTGAGCTTCTCTTTGTTTCGAGAATAGTTTAATATTCTCTACTTAACAGGGCCAACCACGTGACATGGAAGCTCATTTGGCCCCTCCCCTCCTCACATCACTCTCAATTCCCCATACCCAATCATATAACATTAATCATTGATTCATCCATTAATAACATATAACATTCATTAATTAACATATTCACATTCATTCATTAACATATAATATTCATTCTTTAAGTTTTTACATATTACCAAAAATTTGGTTGTCATGATATGATTGCAATCACTTCTTTTTTTGTTTCTTTTTGAAAGCTACATAAAGCTGAAGTGGAGTATCATTTTCTAAATCAATATTTGTCGCCCCTTTAGTTGTTCTGCCCTCTGCTTGTGATCTTAATGTATGCGTAGTCATCTGCTCATGACTTGGATGCTTCTTCAAGGGGGGATCTGCTGCAATAAGAAAGAAATGTTAAACTGATATGTTTTATTATTATTGTTACAAGTATTTCATTAATTAAAAGAATATTAGAGTGGTTCTCTTTACCTGATGGGTCCACATCATGTTCCTGAACTTTTGTTATAGACTCATGCTCAACATGGTGAACACCCTCTAAACCCTGATCTGTAGTTGAAAAATGAAAGGTTACATTAATTAATACACCAATTGAAATTAAATATGTTTAAAGAAGAACATGAGGGTGGTCCTCTCTTTGCAGTGGGGGCCCACATCATGTTCTTGATCTTCTCTAGCTGATCATGCTCCAACATGTTGATCACGCTCTACATGCTCTAAAGTTGAAACATGAAAGGTTACATTAATTAATACACCAATTGTAGTTAAATATGTTTTAAAAGAACTTTTAGAGTGGTCTCTTTACCTAATGGGGCCACATCATGTCCCTGATCTTCTCTAGCTTGATCATGCTCAACATGTTGATCACACTCTACATGCTCTAAAGTACTGGGATACACACCATGACCTCCATCCACAAGTTTTTCTCCACCCTCACCAAGTTGCATTCCAATGTCATGTGCAGTATTATCATTGCTTCAATGTTTAAAAAAAATAGGCATGTAATTGCTTTATTGTGGAAATTAATATTGAATAGATTGCACAGAAGTATTCAATTTTAAATAAAAAATTTATTGAGTTTATTTGCAGTATTGGCCGGATGCAATGGAAGATTGTGTTTGCCCAGTCAAGACTCTTAGGCGTTTAGCCACGGCTCCATAGCCTTGCTGGAAGGAAATCTTCGGGTCCTCTTCTGTGGGAACTCTGTTGAATTCAGAGCCCTACATTTTTGCATAAGATCATGAATTTTGCTTCTATGGTGTGATAAAACCAAAATTGTTTTCAATTTATTATAATTTGGATGCAATGTTTCATTTATTGATACTTACGAATTACATTGGTGACTGTAATTTCATATAACCACGAGCCAAGTTTGTGTTGCCCATGCTTTTCTAGTCTTTCCTTTGTTTCCTTCAATGGTAATACGAATTTAGCCTATAGAAATTTTGAAATCGTTAGATTATGTAAAAGAAAGAGTAATCAGTATATAATTACATTGTTGATAGTATCACACATAGCATACTACTTTTTTAAAAAAAAATTAATGGCATTTCCATAGCATACAGACATTAAGAGCATATAAAATACAGAGTTCAATCCATGAATTATTGAAAATAGATTTTTGTTGGTTATATTCATATCGCGATTACATTGCACAAAACATACTACAAGCTGCATAAATATTAGATGGTGGCCAGGTTGTCTATGCTACATTTTCATACATGTCTACCAAAGCATTTTATCCAACGGTTCATTGCCTTCTTTGCTATGGCTAAAGCCTAAAGCTGGTGCTTTCAAACAAGCTATGGATTCTTGGAAAAAAATCTATCAAAGCATAATAGTAGCAATAGCATAGACAAGGTAGTGAACTATTTCAAAAATGCCTCAAAGAAATGTGGTCTCATGGTTATGGAATGCTAGGAAGATCCATAGCAATTTGCTTGTCATGGCATTCTTTATGGCATTCCATCTCCATGAGACCTCATTTTTTGAGACATTTTTCAAATAGTTCACTACCTTTAACTGCTTCTACATTTTCATACATGTCTACAAAGCATTTTATCAAATAGTTCAGCATACTTCATGCTATGGCTAAAAATAAAACCTCAAATAGGTGCTTTCGAGACAAACTATGGATGCTTGGAAAAATATACCAAAGCATAATAGTAAGCAATAACATAGACAAGGCAGTGAATTGTTTGAAAAAATGCCTAAAAGAAATGCAGTCTCATTGTGATGGAATGCCATCACAATCCATAGCAATTTACTTGTCATGGCATTCGTCATGGCATTCCATCACCATGAGACTACATTTCTTTGAGACATTTTTTTCAAGCAATTCACTACCTTGTCTATGCTATTGCATTTTTTATACATGTCTACCAAAGCATTTTATCAAATAGTTCATTTCCTTGCTGCTATGGTTAAAAGCCTAAAACAAGTGCTATCAAATAAGCTATGGATGCTTGGAAAAAATCTATCAAAGCATAATAGTAAGCAACAAGCCATGGTCTCATGGTTTTTTTGTGCAAAAATCAGCTCAATTTTATTCACATTTTTTTGCAGATTTTAAACATGTTTTTTTGGCGATTTTGAAGTTTGAAACGGGAAAAAATCATTGACCAAAAAGTCAATGATTTCTTCAAAAAATCAGGGAAAAAATCGTCCAGCCTACATTTTTTTTAAAATCGTGATTAATCAGGATTTTTTGCAGATTTATGCTTCTATATCACATACCTTCCTTGGCCCGGTGGTGTCTTTCCTTTTTTCTTTTTAGCCTTCTCCTTTCCATCAGACACTAAGTCCTTCCACTCCCTCTCACGGAATCATGGGGGACACTCGTACTTTTTGTTCTTCTCTAAATGTGACCTATATTGGTCCCTCACATACTTTAGATAGGTACCAGCTTTCTTAAGGACCTTGGTTTGGTTGAATGTTTTATCACCGAACAACACAACTAAACGGTTAATGAGCTCATCTTTTAAATCTTCATTTTGGGCATTCCACTGTGTACGTATGGTGGGCCTAAAGATCTCCAATGTAATATCAATTAGATGTTTATAAAAAACATCATTTGGACTACAAAATGATCATGATATCAATAGTCTAAAGAGAGTGATCAATAAGTAAATTTCAATTGGATTATATAGAATAATAATTAAAACATTTTAAAGTACTTGGGACCTTCTCTATCTTTATGGGAATGAAATCCTCGGTCACCACAAGTGTGACGGGAAATGTTCTCATACTAGTAATACGGTAAGATCCAAGAAATGCTACTAAAACATCACTAGTACTAGTGGCCTCTACATCCCCAGGTACATGTCCTGACACATGTTCTGGTATGTGTTCACTGCCAGAGGGTGCGTTAACAGATGCCTGCATGGTATGTGTTGCCAACATTTGAAACGAAAATATAGGCACGGATGATGAGGTCAGATAATGTGATGAATGTGTAGGAAGATCAAGATGGACACTTGTACCAACCCTTACTCCTTGGGAAGCACATGTAGTACCCTTATCATGGCCAAGAGCATCATGAGGCAAATAACCCTATAAAAACAACACATATTTTAGTTCATGACATAAAAGAGTACAAAATATAAAACCATGAATGAACTTATGTTATAATTAAAGACCTCATGACAACTTACTTGAAAGTTTTGTAATCTCTTTGTCAATACTTTAACCCTCTCTCTTATCTCATATGATTGAGGCATTTTGAACATCAACTGAGTCATTTCTTCATTGCATTTTTTCATGAGCTTCTATATTGTATCGAAAGGGTTTGCCGAATAAGCCATGTCATCATCACAAAATATTGACTGCATCTCACTATGGATGCTCTCCTCTACTACTAGTGTCTTTCCCTGATTAGTCGACTGCAATAAGACTATTAAAAACATTATCAAAATTAACCCAAAAAACTTATGAAAAAAACATAATAATAAAAAATTTTGCTCGTATCTAATTTGTACAATTAAAATGAGGTAAACTTGTCAGGTAGAAGTGCCTGAATATACATCACGATCTGTGCTTTGGGCCAGAGCCTTCTTCGTACGATCAATGTCCCCCTGTGACAAAAATTAAATATAAATAAACATTACCAAACTGAAACCAATAGACTTATGAAAAAATCATAAGAATAAAATGGTATATTGGAGTCATTAATTGGAGGTTGGGTAAAATGGTACATAGTCACGTACCACCCCATTAGTAACTATGTTTGTAACTAAGCGATTCAAATTGTAATTGATTAGCAACTCTTCCCTAGAGTTATTGATTTTTTATCCTTTTTATCTGAATACGGTTTCCCTCAGCACCTCGAGATATGCAATTGGGTTGCTTGTTTGTTGACCTAGGTCATGTACTATTTATAAACCCTGCAATATTCCCTAATGCTTTTGGCCTTCCATCAATGTACATAGCCACTCCTTTATTTTGATCCTTATCTTTTTGTTGTATATAATTTGCTGACAACGCATACCTACACATACTTCGTGTATATCGAACTAGTTGCATCCAATGTTTGTAATTGTAACAGGGTCCAACATACTTCATCAATTCAGTAACTTTGTCGTAACAGACCTTTATGCAGTACATGCAAAATAGGCCCAAACCATGTAATGACGATGGTGCTATGCGATATATCCTCTCGTTGACACAAAAATCGGTGTTTATTGGAGGAATTTCCTTGGGTACCCATTGTTTCTGTAGATGTTTGTACCTCAAGGGCACCTCGACCTCGCCTATGCTCTCATCATCATAAGAACATGACCCTTGATGAAAAAATTCGTAATGTTTGTAGGTTTTCTTCTAATCTTTTGACCTCTAGTTGATCTCCCTCTTTTAGACATACACATGTCTCACTTTCCTCTTCTCTTCCCTAAATTTCCCTACATTTCGAGGAATACAGTCTGAAAAATACCTATTTGGTGGTACTTTGCACTCTCGTGGAGATCTTTGGATGAAGTTCTTTCATGGTGATGTGATCCCAAGGTGACATTATGTTTAATCTATCATTTCATCGCTAGAATTTCACAGGTTATAAGGTAATCAAGTCTTGATAGATTGCAAGCTATTGTTACTACCATCCAAATGTGTCCATCACAAATCAAATCTACTTAACATTTTAACTCTCAAACTTTGTAAAAAGTGTT
>VDFB02041771.1:0-12623 GCA_007258455.2 Sequoia sempervirens
TCATGTCAAGGAAATCAATCATCTTATTGAGCTATTGTTGTGATGTATAGCATCAATTTGAAGATCCAAGATCTAGCATTGTTCCACACCTATTGTCAAGATCAAGATCTACATCCTTCATTGCCATTTAATGTTGAGTTGCAGATTTACAGGACATCATTTACAAGATATCATCCAAGGTATTATTGTCCATGATTCATGTTCTTTATTTCATGTTTCATGCCTTCATTTTATTTTCTCATCATTCAATTTAATTACCTACAAGGGTTTTGATTGAGGCAAACTCCTATTCCCTAACAATTAACAAGTTTTCTCCTCTTTACATGTGATTGCATATATAGGTTTCTTGGAGCTTGAAGGATCATTAAATATTAGCTTACAAGCTTATTGGAGTTGTCTCGCCATTTGCAAGGTCATAATCTTCACTAAAAGGTCATCTATAGATCCAAAATCATATTTCTGGATCCAAAAACCTCGAGAAGTAGATTAAGTAGACTAAGAAGAGAAGATTCATACTTTGAATTCCCAAAAAAGAGGAATGAGACTGATTCACCAGGAGTGGTGAATGAGTCCCACTGTAGGCATTTTCTAGATATTTTTGTAGATTCAGATACCCTTTTGCTCGAAACCTACTCCTATGCAAAAATCCAAAACCAGGACTGATTCGCCAAGAGTGGCGAATGAGTCCCACTTGATTAAAAAGTCATAATTTCTAGCATTTTAGAGCTCCTTCTAGTCATCTTCAGATTTCCAAGTGCACATATTCTATTTTGTAGCTTTTTGTTTTGTTTCATTTGCATTTCTAGGTCATTCAAATCAAGTTTGCATCATATTAGGCTTTTACATGGGTATGTGCAAGATCATGATGGGTATGTGTAGGGTATGTGGCTAACAAATTTTTGACCCAAAATTGATGAAATGAAGAGGGTTTTTTAAGGAGATTCTTGGCTTTCCACCAATATAAATTATGCTTTACTTTGAATTTAGTAATAATTATTATTCATTTTCTATTTGAATTACGACTAAAGTCTTGATTGATAGGTTGATTAAAACATCTATTTGTCAAGCGGTATCACATTTTTTGAATTTGAAACATGCATCACATTCTATGATTACTATAGCGCATTAAAAGAAAGAAAAATTGAATTTCATGAAGTTTGGACCAAGTTAAGGTGGTCAGACATACAAGTTCTTATATTTTTGAAAGTTGTAATAAAAAAATGATAATTAATTATTTACTTGGAAAAAAATTACCAAAAAATATGCATCACATACGGACATGAGTCCTCTACTTATATCTAAAATCTTATAAAAAAAATTATCATTTTATTGTGGTTAGGGTGGTCAGACAAACACCTACTATTTTTTTTCTGAAATTTAAGTACTACTTCATTGAAATTTCAAATTTTCACTAAATAGATTTTTAAAAAATAAAAATAAACCTAGTAGTTTAGAAACTACACTTAATTTTATATAGATTCTATTCTTACATATTTTTGAAATAATATAGATAACTTATTCAAATTTTTACAGCAAGTTTCCTAACTCTATTTTTTTTGAAGTTTTTGCCACTTAAGGGCCTACTTTTTCCATGATGATCCTGCACATACCCACATTTCATCTTGCATTTCATTATCTTTTCCAAGTTTAAACTTGGTGGTGAACCCCTCATTAGATCATATTTAGCCCCTAGAACTACCCTTTTGCAAGATCTCCTTCTCTTTTGCATTAAGATCTCAAGGGTTTGTTCTTGAGTGAAAGTTTGTGAAAATTTCCCTTTTAGGTCCTAAACCCTAGAAGGGAAGCAAAACAATTTTCCATCTTTCAGTTCCAAAATAAAATATTTTTAGAATTTTGTATTCTCGATAATTGATTTTTAAGTTATAAATTAATTGCACATTGAATGTCTTTGAATACCATTTAAATAAAAAAAATGATTCAAAAATATATCAATTCGCCTCATAATGGCTAGTAAAATAGGCAAAAGAAGGAAAAAATTGAATTTAAAATTTAAAATTTTAGGGGTTGACTCCACACTATGTGGGATTCAACTCACATACCATGCAATTGAACCATAATAGGGTGGTGTGAATTTTGAGGTGGAAAATGAATATATGATTGCAAATGTAAGGGTAGGTATAGTAAATGGTGAACATGTGATCTAAAGAGTGAGGTTTTTTGCATGAATAGAATCATAGAATTTTCAAGGATGTTAATGCTTCCATTGAGAAATTATTCTCTCAAATTTTTCATGGTCAAGTAGAATTTCCTATCAGATTTCAAGGGATGTGCTTCTTCCTTTGTGGTCATTTGGGTCTCTTAGGGGGATTTGAGGAATTTTGACTATTCAAATTTAGGAGCATAATTGGACTTACTTTGTAAGAAATTTTAGTCATCA
The DNA here is from genome assembly GCA_007258455.2 of Sequoia sempervirens. Taxonomy (NCBI): domain Eukaryota; kingdom Viridiplantae; phylum Streptophyta; class Pinopsida; order Cupressales; family Cupressaceae; genus Sequoia; species Sequoia sempervirens. The sequence continues at coordinate 2,399 of VDFB02041771.1, forward strand.
TGATTAGGTTTATTGGGCTAGTGTTATAAGCCATTAGAATGTGAATTTAACTTTGATGGGGCCTTTAGACACAACTTGAGACCTTTCGAGGTAGGTATAATAATTAAAAATAATTATAGGAGGGTGATTGAATATTTTGCGATCAATCTAGGAGTTCAATATAGTCATTTTTAGAAACTTCACCTATAGTTTATTGGGGGATTAAATCCTTTTTAATAAATATAGCATACATTATTTTGAGGTTATTTAGGGGACTCTTTAAACACTTTTACCTATCTCTTCAAATCTCAAACCCCTAGTTGGAAAACACATCATGTTATAAGTTACTCTTTATGTGTCTTGAACTTTTTAATGTCAAAGTGAGACATTTATATTGAGAATAAAGATTATGTGGTAGATTTTTTTACCAATTGGGGAGTGTCTCATGCTAGGTCTTCAAGATTGGTGGAGGAGGAAGGACTCCCACTACAATCATATCACTTATTTAACAATGATGATCCTCAACCCTATTGTTGGTGGGTTAGTGTTGGTTATGGAGCTTGATCTTATTGGTTAATATTTATAGCGTATGGGAGTGAAAGGAGGGGGGTTACCCCACTAAAAGGTCTATGGGTCATGTTCCCTTGAAAGCCACATTTTATATATAATTGTTCATTGTAAATCTAGACCGCTTATCATAGGGTCATAGATTTGATGATACATATCATTTTAGATTTTTTTTCCCTAGAAGGAAACTCCCTTTTATGATGGAATTATATTATAGTTATGTATTAGATAGTATTGGGTTAGGAGAATATGATAGAGAAAATAATAAGTTACAAAATATGTGTTGTAGGTTGTATTTGTAGCATAAAAAATTGTTACCATAGAACAATTTCACACTATGTTCACACCCTATTTTGTATATATTCAATTGATTATAATCATAATTAAATATTTTGGGTCCAAATCGGGAAAATACACTAAAGTATCTACTCTCCCTAGTTTTTTGGGGCAAAATTCTTATACACTAGAGTGGGTACCCTAGTCCTATAGATATGATTTTTAAAAGTTATCACTTTAAGTGTAAGTGTTGAGTATTTGAAAATGGCCCTAGGTCAGCCTATGTCTAATAAAATCAACTAAGAGGAATGTATAAATAATTTTGTCTCTCATTTTAACATTAGAAGAACACTCTATTATGAACTATGAACAATTATTATGTGCAAATTGTGAATATACATGCAACTTATTCTCTACATGCTTACTACAACAATCTATTATGTTATGTGACTACCCTTTTTAGGTGTTCAAGGAAATTCATGCATTATTCATCAAATATTTGTGGCAACCTATGGTGTGACATCAATTCAATGAGGGTTTCATGCCTAAGGTAACATTATCTTTTATAATTAAATTTAGTACAATTATGATTTGTTTACTTTGTCTCTACCTTTGCAAGGGAACATAATTTATAGCATCATCATTTGATATTTTGGTGGTGGAAACACCAACATAGGGGTTTGACTAAGGAAAATTCCTATACAGCACATCCTCTCCCATCTTTCCATGTGTGCAAGTCATATTTGAAACTTTGGTCAAAGATAAATTAGAAAATATTAGAGATCGGATTGTACCTTAGTGATATGGAATCTAAACATCTTGAAACACCCAAAATAGGGCACCCACATAGGTGTCCTTGTGATTTAATACTCTTTCTTAAAGTGGATATAAATAAAACATATAGCAAGGATATAAGGATCATGTTAAGTCTACACCGTAACTTCCAAAAAGAGGTTTAGGGTTCCAAACTTCTTCTTCATCTACATATCACCCCCCATCACATACAATATTTATAACTTCTTGTGGTAAGCAAGAAAGCTTATCTTTAAAATATAAAGGATTATCTCCTACCCCTTATCCTCTATTTTAGAAAGAGAATATTTTCTCTATGCTTTACAAATATTTCTTTATCACTCTTCCTCATCCAACACATAATAATTTTCATAGGAATCACTCTTTTTGGGCATATAATTGAGTACATAGTCATTCCTCCAATGAATGATAGGCCTGGAGCAATAAAATATAAGAACTTATTGATTTTGGTTTTGTTCCAATTTTTGATGCACCTAATCATTCTAAATAATAATTATTTCTCTTTTATGGTGTTGCTCCTCACTTTGTAGAATTTTTATCTTCATATGTTTGATCATTGCCATTCATGGAGGTACAATTTGGTGTGTAACCATGTTTCATCTATGGTAGAAACATTATAGTCTCTAGCATGGTTTTCCATGCCTTTATGCTTGGGGAGCAAGTAAAACTAGTTTTAGAGCTATGCATCCTTCTTGAGGATCCTTTCTTCCATTTTCTTTTCCTTAAAATATCAACATAACAAGTATGCCAAAATTTCAAGGGGGGGCATATATCACCCTATCCATTTTATTGGCATCTTGTGAGTTTTGAATTATTGGCATACCCCTTTGACCTGGTGGTTATTTATGATTCCCCTAAGGTGTGGTTATCAATTCATCCCTTGTGACATAAAGCATTTATGTTTCCACTAGGATTTTAAACTTTTGTACACCCCTACGTGATTTTTCCCCTATGACGTTAAATAGTCCCTTGTGACATTAAATTTATACGCTCCCTGAAGCATGATTGGTAAAATAGTCCATGGATCTAGCATAATGCATCTTGTTAATTCATTAACTTGAATATTTTGTATATTTCCATGTAGCATCAAGGCTTTGGTGTTTAGCAATGCAATCCAACATCTTCACATGTTCCTCCAATTCAGTAAGAAACACAACACACTTATCAACAGAGTTATCAAAATTCTTATCTTCAATGGCCTTATCTAACTTTAGAGTGTGCAACTATAATGCGATAGGTACTTTTGCATTCATCCCATACAAGATACAATGTAGAGACATGCATGTTGTTCATTTAGGGGTAATGTAACCCCCCCACAATGTATCATAAAATATCTTATGCTAAGACCTCTGATTTTCATCCACCAACTTCTTGATTATGATAACCAGATTCTTGCATAACTCAGACTAACCATTCCCTTTGGGGTAATAGTCAAAAGAGTGAGAAAGAGTGATTCCATACTCAAAGAAAAATTTTGTTATTTTATTGGGTGAGCAAGAAGTAGCATTGTAAGTTACTATCTTGTTTGGAAAATGAAACCTTGAGATGGTATTCTCTTTGAGTAAGTTGCATACCACTTCCAAAGTAACATGCTAGATTGGAATGGCTTCCATGCACTTGGTGAAATAATTAGTAGCTATGAGAACATAGTTATGTTCCACACTTGATGGTGGGTTGACTATGCCAATAAAATCAATGCCCCATTGTTGGAAGGGTTCTTCAATCACCATTGACTTGAGGGGTAGCATTCCTAATTTCGGTTTCCCCACAAGCTGCTGACACAATTCACACTTACAAACCCAATTGTATGAATCTTGAAAGAGTGTGGGCTAGTAGTACTTTTCTCTCAAAATCTTGTGAGAATTAACTAGAGTTATGAAGTGTCCTCAACATGCTAGGCTATGAAAAGATTTCAACAACTTTCCTTGTGCTTTATCCACACAATGTAGAAAAGTTCCATCGATACTCCTTTTATACAAACCATTATACCAAAGAAAATTTTTTGCAGCCTTAAGCTTGATTTTCCTCCTTTTCTTTGTATAAAAAGTGTTTAGGACATTCTCCATATATATGTGAGGAAATGGACAATATTAGAGTACTATTCATCAATTGTGCTTACAAACAAGACTATGGGAACATCTTTAGTATTTACTTCCTCATCATTAGATATTTCTTTTGGTTTGTTGTCAGCAATCAACTCACATAAAATATTCCTACAAACTAGCTTAGTAGGCTTAATTTGCATGTCATATTATTGGATCTTAGCAATCCAATTTCCTCTCTTAGTTCCAAATTCCTATTGAGTCAAGATATACTTGGATGTTGAATCAGGTACTAATGCTATAACATGAGAATTAAGAATGTAGAACCTGAAATTATTAACTTCTTTTACCACAACATAAGCATGCTTCTCTATTGGTGAGTACTTGAGTTCATGAGAATTTAAAGGAAAACTCATGAAAGCTATTGGGGATTCAATCCCTTCACCATTTTGTTGCACCAAGATAGTGAATCTAGAGTATGTTTCATAGCATAACTATACATGACGAAGTAATTTGTAGTCTTGATAGACGAAGACTAGAGCATGATCAATAGCCTCCTTTATGTCATTGAAACAACTTTTCCTTTAGGAATCCAATGAAATATTGAGTTTATTTTCATCATATCCATGATATGATGAGTCTTCTTTGTAAAGTTTGGAATAAATATTCATAGGAAGCTCACCTTCAAAAAGAAGGAATGTACTGTTGTCTTACTCGAAGGTAAAGAAAGATTCTAAATGGACTTGACCCACTCAAGATCAATCTTAATTCCTTCCTTAGACACTATGTGTCATAGGGGCTTACCTTTGGTAACCCCAAAAATGGATTTCTTGGGATTAAGGGAAATATATTGCTATCGACACCTTTCTAGCACTTGTTGTAAGTGATGATAATGATCTCGATGAGCTTTAGAAAATATAGTCAAATCATCAAGGTAAACCACAATAAAATTACCCATCACATCACAAAAATCCAAGTCCATTGTTCTTTGAAAAGTGGCACCGACATTGATCAAACCAAAAGGAATTCCACTTTATGCAAATATGCCCCATGGAGTAGTGAAAGAAGTTTTGTGTTGATCTTCTTTGCTCACTTCCACCTGATTATATCTTGAAAAATCCGTCTAACACAAAATATTTTTGAGACTATCACTATTTGTAGAACTTGATCCATTAGTGGTAATGGGTAATTATCTTTCACTGATGATTGGTTTAGGTTACAAAAATCTACACAAATGTGCATCTCTCCATTCTTCTTTTGTATTGGAAAAATATTATCTCTATCCATGTTAAATGATGGATAGGAAATATGATTTTAGCATTTAACATTTTTTGAATCTTAGCAAGAATGGTACCTAAGATTTTTGGGTTATACTGGCTTTTTTTTTGCTTATGAGGCACAAAACTTGACTTGAGAGGAATCTCATGGGGAACTTCCTTTAGATATAGAAAGACTTCAAGTAATCATAGGAATAGGCAAGCATGTCCATGTATCGCCATAAATTTTTTGCAAACTTCTCTTTTTCTTCCAATGTGCAACATTTACTAATATTTACCATTTTGGGATCCTCTTTTATTCCCAAATTAATTTGTTTAACTTTCATTAATGAACTATATCGGGATTGTTGTTGCTTCTTGACATAGTGATCATGCTTATCAATTTTTTTTCAAGACATACCAAACCTTTGGGAATTTTATTCCCTTTTAGCTATTATATTTCCTCACTAGTATCTTGATTCACTTAAGAGATTGACTCTTGAGGAGAAGAATCACTCCCTTCAAAATAAAACTCACTAAATTTTCAGCCTTTTCCAAAAGAGACAACAATTTGATGATCATCATTGAAGATTTGTCAATTGCTAGAGTTATCAAGAACACTAGGTCTAAAATCTAACTCAATGGTATATTTAGTTCCTTTGAAATATTTGTGAGGGATCATAAGAGTGGTTGATACAACCAAATAAATTTCCCTATCATTTTATTCTCTTGGAACCACAGATATGACAAAAATATCAAATTGTTCAATGCAATCCCAAACAAGGTTGTGGTAATTCCTTAACCTTCCATTATTTTTCTAGTACAAATTTCTTACCTCGAAAACAACCAACTCAATAGATCACCTTGTGCATGAATATTCTTAATTCCTTTCTTATGTGCAACATCCATTCCTAACAACAAGCCCTCATATTCAACAATATTGTTAGTAAATTGTCAGATTGCAATTTGAAAGAAAAGGAGAAGATTTTTCCTTTTGGGGATATGAGAACTATCCCTACTCCAGATCCAATGGAAGAAAAACTACCATCAAACTCCAAAGTCCAAATATCATTTGAACTCCCTATGCTAATAGTTTCAAATTTTGGAATCTCTTCATTTGAAGAGGATGAATCATCTATTACTTGATCTTCAATTGAAACATTATCTAAGGACTTCAAAACTTCATCAGTTTGCAAGAAATAAGTGTCCATTCTATAAGAATAAAAAATAATCTAAGCTTTTTGATCATTATATTTTTTCATAGAAAACATAGCTTCCCTTTCAGGAAGAAGTTTCTAAATAACACCCTTGATAGGTATTATATCCTTCAACCAATCCATGTTGATTTCACTACCCATGTCCTTACAAAATATTTATCTCAACAATATCCCATTGATCTAGGTGGATCTCAAAAACCTAAAAATTCAACTATTCCAATTTCCCTTGAAATCAGTGCCATATTGAAGTGCTCAGAAAAATGGACCAAACACAACTTGAACGGGTGAAAAAGGATCTCGTACACCAAAGTTATGGCTAGTCAAAGTTTGATCAAAACTTACAACCAGGCATGTATTTTTAGGTGAAAAATTAATCATAACAAAATTCATCAAAATAGACATCAAAATGAAGAGCTCATTGTCATGATCCCAGCACTACTCGTTTCATAGAAACTAGAGCTCGTATTTTGAAGTTATGGCCAATCAAAGTTGAAGGTTGATTGCTTGCTGACATGATAGTTGACTAGATGCTAACATGGCAAGTGTAGGTGATGTGGCAAAAATGTGGATCCCCCTAACTAAATTCACATACCACCACTATACCATGCTTTATTTTTGAGAAATAAAGTGGTGGAGGTTTATTTTATTTCACAAAATCCATTTAATGGGATTCCAAGTGGATTTTGTGGGATCCCAAGTGGATTTTGTGGGATTTAAAGGCAACGGATTAAAACCAAATCTCCTAAATAAAAAATAAAAAATTAAACCCTTTAAAAAAATAATAATGAATATCAATAAGCCCAAATCTCCTAAGTTTAGAGAATTTAACCCCCAAATAAAAGTAGAAAATCCAAAATTAAAATATTAACCCCTATAAATAAGTCCTAATCCTTTAGAAGATTAAAGCCTATTTGCATAATACAATTAAAGGGCTTCGATAATATTTTAAATGATTTATGGAGATTTTTAAAGGAATAAATCTCGAAGGATTATAAGGTTTGAAGATTATTAAATATTTAAAAGGGTATTTTATCGGGTTAGAAATTATTTAAAAGATTATTAAGATTTAAACGGGGATTTTGAAATATTTTGGATGTAAATGGGAGATTGGGAGATTTTGTAAATCATTTGGTTTTAAGTGAAATTGAGTAAAATTCATGTATAAAAAGGAGAGTTTGGCCTTTCACGGAGGGGATTTTTCCAGGAAGACTTGGCAGAAGAATTGGGCTTTCGAAAACTCTATGCAGATAATGTCAAAAATTTGACGATTTTGCACTTGAAGGAGTATTGCATGAAATCCAAGTTGAAGAATTTTCTCTCGTGTAGGTATAGAAGTGTGAACCCCAAATCTATGTACCTACAAAACAAAGACAATAAACACCTTAAGTTAGATTTTGCAAGCATAAACAAGGATTCCCCATGAGATTCATTAACATAGCTCAAATTAGGAAGAAAATAATGAAGAACACAAAATAAATCACAAAAACAAGATTGAATCCTAATTAAGCAAGCAAACTCTTAATCCCATGGGGGAATTGGTGCCAATTTGATGTGAAAATTGGCCCTTTCCCAATCCCTAAGATGCAAGTTGATGATTGTTGAGGAATGTTGATCCACTTTGATGATGAATGTGAGAGCTCCAAGCCAAATCTGCAAAAAAAAGCCTAACTAAGAACTCAAATGATGGATGAGAATTGCTAAGTATTTTAGCATGGTAACTTTGCTTGGAATGTGGATGATGAAATAAGGATATAAGCTCTTTATTTATAGATTGATAAGTTGAAGAGATGTCCAAATTTGATCAATGTGGGACAAAGATTCAACCAATGATATGATGCCACTTGTCTGACATGTGAGAGGATGAAGGTTGAGCAAGTTCTGATCCATGTGCAAGTTTGAAATTTGAATTTGATGAGATGGCATGTTTAGGGGGGATGAAAGATTGGGTTAAATGCCAAGTGGGAGACATGTAAGAGACAATGTAAAGAGCTTTAAATGCTTTGTTGGATGGACAAGTCCTTTTGGGGGGAGATTTCAAATTTGAGGAATATTCCATCTTTGATGCCTTTTTTGAATGAAAATAGATGATTTATAAATCAATTAAATTGATTTTCATGTGCAAGTTGCAAATCTAGAGGATTTGAGTGATTAGGATTAGCATTGATCATGATTTGATCAATTTAACTGATGTTAGTTGATTTGACCATTTTGACTTAGATTTTAGGATTTAAATAACTCAAAGTGAGAAAAGAATGATTTAGACTTAGTTAAATAAATATTTTTGATTTATTTAACCAAAGGGGGTGATGTTAGATTAAATTAGATAAATGTTTGATTTATTTAATTTAATTAGATGAATTTTGAAATTTTAATCAAATAATATGGATTATTTAATTAAATAAATATAGGAAGATGAAATGACCTAACTAATTACATAGAGATGATGATTTAATTAAATCAAGGGATTTATTTAATTAAAGGAAGAATTATGAAGACTTTAATAAAATAAGGCTATTTGATTAAATGGTTAGATAGAGGGCTAATTCAGGATGAAGTGATGTTAGTAGATCAAGATCGAGTGTGCGATATCAATCTGTATATTTTCGATGTCTACAAGAAGATTATTACATACTAAAGTACAATGCTAGGTATAACTAGAGTGTTTTGAATATCTGAATTTATTCTAGCCTGTTCAATTCTTTGGGTAGTGAATCGTAGATTTTTGGTTCCTATGGACTTCTCTTGCTCTTCTAGGGTTTTTTACCTAAAAGGAGAGAGATAGGGCCCAAAAATGCTAAGGGTTCATTCAAATTAGGCTATGTGAGATGTTTTCTAAGCTAAATGAAGTACTCTAAATGCAATTAAGTGATCTATATATGATTGAATTTGAATGCAAAACTAAGATTTATGCTATGTTTGAAAACACACTATGATATATGCAAATGATGAACTAAAAGATGAAGTTATGCAGAACAAAAAGAAATGGGAAGAAATAGAGTGCACCTAGAGGCCTGATGAAGAATATGGAATCTATAGAAGGTTGTCTGAAATTACTAAAATTCCACAGTGGGACTCATTCGCCCAGGGTGGTGAATTATTCATGCTACTGGTGAAATCTATCAAAAATAGGTTTCTAACTATCGAGATTTACAATATGAAAAATTAATATTTTTAGTCTTAAGGTGGGACTCATTCACCACTGGTGGAAAATTAGTCCTCTCCCAAAATTCTAAGCTATTAGGAAACAACTCTACAACATCAGATCTGGAAATATCTGCTTGTTAGGTTGCCAAGTCAATTATGCAGGAAACACATAGAAAACCTTGTCCAAGCTTGAAATAAAGTTGATTTGACTAGAAGCACCTAGTTGACTTGTTGACCAATCTTCAACACCAAAATGCTTGTTAAATCTACATACCTAGGTCTGCAAACACACACGCAACAGGGGAAAAATGGTTGAGGGTTAGCACATATGGGTTTTCCTTGGTCAAACCCCACTTTTGGTAATCAAACCCTTAATGAAATAATGAAATGCAAGAGGATGATAAACTAACAACATGCAAATTCTATCAACTTACAAAATGCTTGATGATGCAAATCTTAAGTAATATCAATGGATGCTTCAAAGTGCTTGAATAATGCTTGACAAGATGTTGTAAGATGCTTGTATGCCTGAGATTACTTGAATATGATATGTGAATGTTGGAGGATGTAAAATGAGGTGAAAATAACTTATTTATACAATCTTGTGCCTTAGTAACCCATTCATACCTCATCACAGGCTGACATCAAGTGTTTTTGAATAAAAACTTGAAAGGAAATTTTTTTAAAAAAGAGAGATAGGTATGAAGGAAGGGGTAGGTGGAGAGAGGTAGGGTAGGAAAGGTAGGTATAGAGACTCAGGGATAGAGGGATGGGTAGGTGGAGTTACCTTTTGTGTGTGTGAAGGAGAGAGGGAGGGGTAGGTGGAGAGAGGTTGTGTGTGTGAGAGGGAGAGAGGGAGGGATAGGTGGAGGGAGAAAGAGAGGGAAGGAGGGAGATAGGGAGTGATAAGGTGGGATGGGTAGGTATAGAG
>VDFB02041772.1:0-18266 GCA_007258455.2 Sequoia sempervirens
CACATCGCCCCATTCAAAATGGGGACCCATAAATTTTTGCTCCGTTCTGGTCTTTTGGTTTTGGTTTTTGTCTTTCTCTCTCGTTCTGCTTCTTTTCTGCTTTCTGCTTTCCGGGGGACGCTCCCGTCAACAAGCTTGAACGTAAGATTCGACCAAGTCTGAAATTAGGGTTTCACATCTTTTAGGTCATTTTGAGGTCAAATTGAGTTGGTTTGTCAGCTTTTGAGCCTAACATTGCTATTACCATGTTTTCAGCAAGCAGCTCCTAAATTTTCACTAAGTTCTGCCAACTTTCTATTTTTAGTAAGTGTCAGTTTAGGGTTGATTTTCTTAAGATTTTCACATTTGGACAACTTCATTGCATTCCGAGCACTTCAAGTTCACTTTTGACAAATTTTGAGCAGAAACGGACAACCTGCTATTTTTAGCAGTACAGCTTCCGGAGCAGATTTCAAGGTCTTAATGTTACATTTTCTGATGCATGTCCGGATGATTCCTTCTGGGTTTTTCGAGACCTTCGCAGTGATGTGACATGCAAAGTATGATGATGACTTTCAGCATTCGGCCTTCGGAGGCCAATATTAGGGTTCGCATGCGGGTATTTTCGGCGCATGTCGGCATTTTCTTTCTGGGTTTTCCAAGAGCTTCGCAACGATGTAACATGCAAATGGAACTGACCACTTTTCAGAAACTTACTATTTTTAGCCAGTGCGTGCATGTTGGAGATTTTTCTGGGTTTTTCAAGATTTTTCGGGCAGTATGACATGCAAGATCATCCGGCAGCCGGTCGGTCACTTTTCCGGCTGCTTTCTATTTTTAGCAGGTATCACTTGGGCAGCTACTCAACACCTCATAAATGCAAGCTGATCATCATGCAACTGAAACGAGGTCAAACGGAGCTCATCTGAGCAACATGCACAAAATTAGGGTTTCGAGCTTCAGTGCTAAAAATGAGGAGTCAGAGGTCAAAATGTGCAAGACTGAGGTATCCATCATGATCGACATCCTTCCGAGAATCTGCTGGCAAATTTGAAGGCAATCGGAGAACCTGCTATTTTTAGTAAAGTGTTCCAGATGCAGGCTATAAATAGAAAGTCCTTATAATTAGCGAGGTTGGCACAAATCTCGGCCATTGTAAAGCGAGGTCAAGCAGGTTGATGATAAAGTAATCCGTGGGCAATTCCAAAGGCAAAAGCGAGTTACGAGAATGAAGAATCGGGGCCGGTCGCTTTTAGCGAAGGTGGGTTAGGGTTTCCTAAAATCAAAGGCGGGGAACCCAGAACATTCACGCAGAAACAGCTTCCAGTGACGATCACCATGTTTCGGGCATTCGACACGTGAAATTTGAAGACTTTCGGAGAAATTTCTATTTTTAGCAGGTTGCTAAAAATAGCAGGCGCAAACAGGAATCAGGCACTGACGGCACAAATCAGTTGAAATTCAGAGCAGGGCAGACATCGGGCTTTTCAAGGTCAGAATTCAGTCAATGGCACAAAATTCAAAGAACTTTCTAAAAATAGAAAGTCAGGGCGAGTTAGGGTTGACCAAGGAAAATCGACTTAAATCTGGCAGAGGGCGTAAAATTTGCTAAAATGGATAAAATTTCAAGTCCGGTAGTGAAACTCGCTTTCAAGACTGAACAGAGGCGGAAAAATGACTAAGTCTGGAAAACTTGAAGTTCATGGGTCCAAATGCGCCCCTCTTTAAAAACATGAAAATTTCACTAAGGCATTTAAATTAGACGAAGACCCTAGCAAATGCGCCTGGGACAAAAGTGGAAGCTCCAGCACTCAAATGCGCCGGAGGGAAATAAGGAATTTTGTCTAAGGCGTTGAAACTGAAAGTACAACCTATGTTATGCGCCTTGGCAAAAGTGGAAGTAGTACACCTCATATGCGCCTTTGCCTGGAAAGGGGTCTCAAAAATATTCTAAGTGTCAAGAACTGGAAGTAGCTGGGTCCAAATGCACCCAAGGTGGAGTAAGGAAAAGTGAAAAATTTCACTAAGGCATTTAAATTGGACGTAGACATGCTAAAATGCGCCTTAAGAGCTTAGAGGTGACTAAATTTTCTAAGTGTTCAAAAATGAAAGTGCAAGGGGTCAAATGCGCCCTTAAAGAGAGGATGAATGAGCAAGCGTTGAAACTAGATGAAGACCCTCTCACGTGCGCCCAAATCAGCAATTGGATGCTTGACCCCTTAAGTGCGCTTATGGCAAAATGAATGTTGTACTAGCTAAATGCGCCCCTTTTTAAAAATTTAAGAATTTTGCCTAAGTGTTTTAAATTGAACGCTGACCCCTCCATATGCGCCCAGTGTTGAAAATGGAAGCTAGGTGGGTGATTTGCGCCTAGTCAAAGAATGAAAGCTTGGCATGTTATATGCGCCCCTAGTCAAAATGGAGATACACCTTGTTAAATGCGCCTTAGTATGAGGAGGTGGTCATGAAAATTTTGTCTAAGGCGTTGAAACTAAAAATACAACCTATCAAATGCGCCTAAAGAGATAATTGAAAGAAGGCTATGCCATATGCGCCCTCATGAAACTGGAAGTGTCATCTGTGATATGCGCCCATGATGAAGTTAGACGAAGGGGGTCTAATATGCGCCTAAGATGTAAAATGGATGTTGACCATGTCAAATGCGCCTATGACAGAACTGGAAGTATAGACCCTCATATGCGCCTTAAAGCCCCCTCTTTAAAATACGCCCAGGATAAAGAAATTTGTTTAAGCAAGACTTGGCCGAATTGAAAGTTGATAGTATAAAATGCGCCTTGGTTGGAGAAGGAAGACGTTGAAATGTTGAAATTGGAAGGAGGATCTAGAATACCCTGAATGCGCCCAAGTGACAAAACTGAAACCTCAACATGGAGAATGCGCCTGGGATGATGAAAATGAAAGTTGCTTATATCATATGCGCCCTTGGAGTTTTGAGATTGAGAGTTGATGTAGTGCAATGCGCCCCAGATCACTTCGAAATTTTCCTAAGTATCAAATGGATGAAATTCAACATGGTATATGCGCCCAAGCAATGAAATTGGACGGACACCTTATGATTTGCGCCCAGGGCATAAACTAGAAGCCGCCTGTATGAAATGCGCCCAGCTTAGTCTATAAAATATACAAGGCGTTTAGCATGGAAGTATAATTAAAAGGGCGTTGGATTTAAGTATATGTGCCTTGGTGTTGGAAATTAAAAGTCTCCCCTTCAAATTGCGCCCTTAAGAAATCAAAAGGAAATTTAAAATTTGCCTAAGGCGTTTGTAAAAATCAAGGAAATAAATTAAAAGGCGTTTGAAATCAAATGGAGATTAAATTTTAAAATTTTGGACTTTGAAGGCACTTAAAATTTTCTCAGCATGATTAAAGGAGAATTCTCTATGGCATTTGGAAGAAATTAAAATTTCTCTTAGCAAGACGGAGAAATTAATTTAATTATTTTCCTAAGTTTAAAATTAAAATTCCCCCTTCGATTTTGACCCATGAAATTTTAAGATTCGGATGATTTTAACAAGGGGAATTTGTTTTGGAAGTCAATTACGGACGGAAAATAAAATTATGCCTAGCCAGTTTTGACGATCGACATCGAATTTTTTAAAGTGCGTTGAAGAAATAAATTAAAATGGCGATTAAATTAAAATTTTAATAAATTAAAAGTGCCATTTTAAAATGCAGTCGAGATAACTTCAAATCGATGTAAAAATGATTTCACTGGAGGTAACTGGCAGTCGGGAGGGAATTTTAATTTTAAATCGAGGAAAGAATCTCCCCGAATAGCAAATTGTCATAACCACTGCCTGACGACTAGAATATTCCCTTTTAAATTTAGCAAACGTGTCAGTCATGATGAAGGGAATAAAAGGCATCTGCTAAAATTAGCGCCAGCCTTTTGCTATAAAACTCTGAGGATTTTCATTCTCGTCTCACAAGATTCGAAGTTGAAATTTATGCTGGCAAGTTGAGTTGTGAGATTTCATTTGAGAGTTGTTGAAGGATTGATGTGCTAAGTTCGATTTTTGCAAGAGACTGAAGTTGCTGAAAGTTGATTTCTTGAAGTTGCTGAGATTCGGAGTTGCAAGTTGCGAAGTGCTTCGAAGTAAAAGGGTTTAGCATTTTTATTTCTTCACGTTGTTGAGGTATGTATTCAAAGTTGCTGAAACTTTTTATTTTGCTGAAAGTCGAAATGTTTTTGAAGTTAAGAGTTGAAATGCTGAAATCATTTATTTATGCTGAAAGTTGAAATTGCTGGTGAATTCGAAATTGCTTGAGCTTTAATTTTTCGAAGTTGTTTGAAGTTGCTGAGTGTTGGAATCAGATTGGGTTTAAATTTGCTAAAGCCTTCGAAGTTGCTGTTTTATAATTTTCGAAGTGCTGATTTTCGATTGCTTTTCGAAGTTGCTGATTTATAACTTTCGAAAAGTTGATTTTAATTTGTTGAAGTTGCTGATTTAAACTTGTTCGTTTAAAAACTCTCGGACTTATTTAAACTCTTCGAAGTTGCTGAGGTATAACTATCGAAGAACTGATTTCAAACTTGGTAATTTAATTCGAAGGCTTGCTGATTTTAAATTCGAAATTGCTGATTTTAAATATTGCTGAAACTTAACACGTTTTTTTTCCGAAGTTGAAGTTGATGGAGTTAATTTCTTGCGAGAAGTTGAATATTTCTTTTGGCTGCGAGTTGTTGAGGGTTGAAGTTTAATTCTTGAAAAGTCGAAGTTGGCTGCTAACGCTACTAACTTGTATTTATTTTTGCAGCCAACTCCAACCGCCAGCCGCCTCACGTGATTTTTATTTTAAAAAGTTGATGGACTAATGTTCGCTTTTGTTTTGCAAATGGCTGACGCTGCTGGAACTAGCAAGGCTGCAGCTAAGGCTGCAAACAAAGAAGCTGTCAAGGAGAATGCCTCCAGGCAGGCGAAAATCAAGGGTCTAAAGAAGTCTTTCATCCCAGAATCAAAGATCATCTCAAAGCATGGAAACCTGACAGATACCAATCTCGGGCCATTCAACCTCGAGGCATTCATACGCAGAATGTATGGGCAAGGTGGCAACCTTCCGACAGATGCGTCACGTAACATCGTCAAAAGCGGATTGTACAATGCAGCAGGGTTCCAACCAGCGGTCCGTTGTCCCGAGTTGATTATGGAGTGCGCCAACTGCTACAATTCTGAGGATCGGACTATCACCTCTCCAGACGGTATGATCATGGCTAATTTCGCTCCAGATGCAATTGGCGAGGCGTTTGGAATACTGGCTACGGACAATATGTTGTATAAGTCCAAGGCCAAGGCAGATAAGATGTACGCCACCACCTTTGAAAAGTGCATGAAAAGGATAAACACCTCATGGATGCGCAAGCCAAAGCCACCTGCTGCCAGGTTACCGAAACAGATAATTTCAGAGGAGCTGAAGCAAGAGTATTGCGACATCATTATGTTGCTCAGCAGAGTCAATGGCAGCCCACAGTCATTCATATTCGAGCCATGGATGTTCTTTTACATCAGTGTAGTGCTCGAGGGGAACGAGCAAGTAAACTGGGCGAAGATGATAAGTGATAACATCGACGAGCAGTTCCGGAGCCTCAGAAGAACAAAAATATTTTATATGAGCTCATATGTCATTTACATGTTGGCTCGAATGACCAAGTACAGAGGATTGGCGTACCAGGAGCCAATTGGCTGCAGCTACAATCAGTTCAAGATTCACCAGTCATGCAGACAGTTACATCTTACTCACACTGGTGACTTTCAAAGAGTAAATGATGCCTTTACCATGTACATCACAAGGACCCTTCAGCAGAGGCTACAACAGAGGTTATCCGAGGAAGCTCAGGCGTTGATCGAAGAATATGGGTGTTGGTTCGTCCAATTCCCGAAATTTACCTATTTGAGGCTGCCGGGGTACGACTCATATGTATACAAACTACCTAGGTACCCCACCAACAGAATGATCCTACTCGAGTTGTCTAGGCAATTGGTGGCCTACGACAAAATTATAAGGCGAAAGAAGAAGGGAGGTCTGCATTTTCCCATTGTGTTGGGAAATTCACTCGAGGAATTCCCGACTTTGCAAGCAGCCAAAGAGGCCGAGGATGAGCTAAAATTCTACAAGTTGACTCTTCACACGAGCCGACAAAATTTTGATCCCAAGGGAATGATTGGAACGGTGCAAGGGGAAGAATACAAACACAAGGCTCACCTGGAAGACTTTTGGGCAAATGCTGGAAGCGAGGATGAAATTAGGAAAAGGATGTTTTCAAGGCTGCCCCTAAAGCTAATCAGGGAGTGTGAGGTGATTAAGGTGCCAGATCAACTTGAGGAGGATACCAGGATAACTCATCCAGATTATGAAGCTGTGAAGAACGCACCAATGCCACCAATAGATTGGGCCGAACCAGAGATTGTGGATCTAGACACTTTGTCTATCCCGGTCATGACATTCACTAGAGCATGGGTGGATGAGCGTGTTAATAGATTAAGGAGAAGGTCAGTCGCCCTCACGTATGACCTCATGGGTGATAGAAGGCCGCCGGTGGTAGCAAAGAGGAAGAAGCAACTCACACGAGGTCCAGAATCAAAAAGGAGGGAGCCCGTTCAGCCAGAGCCTCAGGGATCGGAAGACACGTCCTCAACTCAGTTGGTGTCTCATGCTTCCAGTGTGCGTGAAGTTTCATTATTTGCTAGTCAGAGAGCTCCAAGAAATGAGGAGCCGGAAGTCGGAGAAGTTAACCAGCCAATGCTGAAAGAAGTTGATACTCAGAGTGTGAATGATCCTGAAGCTGCCGGTAAGCGGGATGAAGGGGAAGAATCAGACATGGAAACCCACTTTGACTTTTCCTTCGGAGAAGAAGATGCTGGGACTCATGAGGGAAGTGATCAAGAGGTCGAGATAATTGAGCCTCCAACAAATACTGCTCGGGAAGAAGTTCGAGAAGTGGAAGCAACTGAGGAGCAGCCCCTGATTATTTATGATATTCAACGGAATTGGCTTTCGCAGGCAATCAGAAGGGACCAAGATGATGACGCCGACCTAGCACTTGAAATGGAAGAACTCTTAAACAGAACGAGCAAGTCGCCTAAGCGGAAGAGGGCAAGAAAATATACAAGGATGGAAACAAATGAGGCAGGTTCTCGCAGCCTTCATATCGCTGTCCCAAGGGAAGATCATGACTTGAGTGATGCAATGCCGGAGAAGTACACAATCACCACAGTCGAATTGGGACGTCCTTCTGGAGCGCAGGTGGTGGAAGAGGCTGAAAGTTCGTTTCAGGCATTGAAGGATAGGCTGGTGAAGAAGGAAGGAAAATATAAGAGGTTGAAGAAAGAGCACAAGGCGTTGGTTGAGTATGTGCAAAATCTCGCACATCCTGTTGCTCAAGGTAATCAGTGTTGATGTGTTTTCATGGCCGCTTTAATCACGAGAATAAAGTTGCCGATGAAGCTTCCCTATTCTCTCTTGATCAAAGTATTACGCGCTAAGATTGCGAAGAGTTAGTGCGTTCAACTCCAAGGTTCCTTTAATGCGAATAGGCGAGTTTGGCTCGATATGATTTCTTTGAGGTATTTCAAGGGGACTTCACGAATTGTTGACGAGAGAAAGGAATTCAAATGCTCGAAAGATTTATCGATGAAGTCGCGGGTTTCCTATTCTAACCAGAAAGTACTGAATTGAAATGGGGTAGGGTTTAGAGAGTCTAAATCTATTCTAAGGCGTGGGATATGGAGCTCAACTTTAGCAAACTTCAACCGAACTTCGCTTTGCCTCGCATCGGACAGCTTCCACGGAGTCGGTGCAATCTTCAAGGGAGATGACTAAAGATGTTCAAACCACCACTTGACACGAAGATACCATCACAACGACGCATACCATCATTCAAACTGTGATTGAAGTTAAGTGCATGATATTCCAGTTGACCACACAAGGCGCATTCACCATCAGCAAATACACTAGTGGTATGGATAGACGAAGTTGCTTAGATCAAACACCACATTCCATAGCTAACATCTACTTGCATGAAAATGAAATTTATGCTACTCTACGCTACTTGAAGTAGAAGGGATGAAGAAACCTCGATAGCTATCCATAACAAAGACGAATTTCACCATCAATGAAAGATCTTTTATTATGAAAGTTTTACACGACAATCTCTTACAAAGTTTTCAAAGGGAAAACTTTCCCTCTTCTTCAAACTACACTATCAATCTATACTAAGCTATTCTAAGCTATTACCTAGTTATCTCTCTACTCCGACTTCTACTCTAATTCTATTGTCTACTATCTAATGAATGTCTACTGAAGGTACAAATGACGGGGACTCCCCCTTTATATAGCTGGCCAAGTCCAACAGACGGCTCAGATTACAATTGACTGGATGGCCCAGATCGTGCCACCTCAGCCCTAAACAAGATTTTCCCTAAAAACCGCCACCAAGAGGAGTGGGGTAATAAATGCGCCATTAATAGCCACCACCCTTCTAGAAGGTTCCGTCCCGAAACGCGTTCATACTGCTCTGTTGTTCACGTTCAGCCAATTTTGTTGATCGCTTGGAGGAGGGTAAAAGTATCTCTAAGATTGCCTCCTCAGATAATAAAATTTGATAGGATCTGGAGTTCAACTGCTCTTGATCTTCTTCTTGACATTGTTCCTCGACCTTGCTTGAAATTCCACTCTTTTCTCCATCTTGAGTTTTGAAAACATTTCATCTTTGCCACTTAGCCAACTTTTGCAACTTTTCTTCCTTCATCACTTTAAGTCACCACGGCCTGATCTTGACGCTCCTCCTGCAAAACAAGCAGGGAGAAGAGCATTAGAATACTTCATGATATAAATTCAACTTACTTACCAGGGTTTTCATGCTTTGATATCCAAGCGTTCATCGCCAACTTCGTGTTCAAGTTCATGCCTTAGACAAATTTCATCATCCTCAAGGACGCATCATCTTCAACTGCATCTTCAAAAAAAAAACTCATTTCACCTGCTGGAGCTCCGACAACCTTGATCAGGCTCAAGAAAACTATCTTCACGAAGAGTTTGAGCAAATTCACCTAGGCAATTCCTTTCAAATTCATCGCCAGGAGGATTTCACCTTGAAAACACATTTTCCTCACACTTGCCTTAGAAAATTTTCACATTTCCCTTAGGAAATTTATCGACCTGGTGCCCATTTAAAATCTTCATCTCAAAATTTCCGGCAAAGTGTGGAAAGCTTTGAAATTATTTCCTCGTTGCAAAAATTCAATACCCAGAAAAGTTTTCCTTTAGAAAATGTGAAATTCATGTGTCTACCGACGAACGGGTTCATTTTAATTTTTTAAAATCTCAACTTAGGAAAATAATTTTATCCAAGGTTTTATTTAATTCCTCTGAGTTGGGCGTAATTTTCAATTCGCCATTCATCCTTCATTTTTGAGCAAGATGAAATCATTAAACGAAATATCCAAGGTAACTTTGCATATTATAACTCCTTCAAGGCGCATTAATGACTCCCAACTTCTAGCTTCAACATTTAGAAAATCTTTCAAGTGCTCCCCCTCTTGTTAAGGTGCATATGATGCTTCACTCTTTAAGGCGCATTTGATACTTCACTCTTTGAGTTTTTCACGCCTTAGACAAAATTTCATGCACTCCAAGCTAAGGCGCAAATGGTGGTCTAAGCTTCTAGTTTTCCACGCCTCAGGATAATTTCAAACTTTTGCAACTTTCAAGGGCGCATTTGATAGCAGTAGCTTCGAGTTTGAGTGCCCTCTTGACTTGCTAAGGCGCAAATGGTGGTGTGCACTTTGAGTTCACAACACTTAGAATGTTTTCAAGTTTTTACCTCTCTCTCTAAGGCGCAAATAATACTTCCAACTCGTATTTCTCTAACACTTAGAAAATTTTCTGAGTCATTTTCCCCCTGAGGCGCATTCAAGGTGTTAAACTTTCAAATTCATTTCCTTCAAGGGCGCATATGGCATACAGAGGTTTCGATTTAATGCTATGCCAAATCAAAATTATTTTAGGAAATTTCTCAAGCATCTCTCCAGGCGTGGCTGAGGTATTTAACTTCAAATCTGAAGTGTCTTAGAAAACTTTCGAGCTCCTCTCTTCTTCCAGGCGTATATGATGTATGCCTCTCTAGATTAACTCTATGATGCTGGGGGCGCATTTAGGTGAGTGGAGTTTCATTTTGTGGCCTAGCCAAATTTCGGCTTAGCTTCAAGCTCAAGGGCAAATCTTCTTGTTTGGGCGCATCTGCAATAGGCAACTTCAAGTTTGAGAATTTAGACTCCATCTTCTTTCAAGGGCGCATTTGACCTGCCTTACTTTGGATTTCACGCCTTAGAAGATTTCAACCTCTTCTCACGAGTTAAGGCGCTTTTGAGAGGTCTTGCTTTCAGTTTTAGAATATTTTGGAGGCGCAAATCATGGCTGGAACTTTCAATTTTTACTCCTTAGAAGACTTCGCTATTTCATTCTTCAAGTGAGGCGCGCTTTGACCTGTGGGCTTTCATTCTAAAGCACTTAGAAAAGTTTCACTAACTCACATAAGTTAGGCGCATCCAGGGTAGCAAGCTTTCAGTTTTTTATACTTAGAAACTTTTCAGCCATCTCCCTTGGGCGCAAATGACCCCTTTTAGTTTCGTTTTCACTTGCCTTAGAAAGTTTTGAGGCTCTTTGCAAGGTGGGGGCGCATTTTACATGTCCAGCTTCCAATTTTAAGAGGGGCGCATGTTAGAGGGTCATCATTCAATTTCAGCACCCTAGGCGCATATGAGCCCTTATACTTCCAAATTAAATGACTTAGCCGGATTTCTACCCCAAGGGCGCATTTAGCATGGGAAGCTTTCATCAAGGCCTTAGGCGCAAATGGCAGGGTGTGATTCCAGTTTCGTGGCTTAACATTCCTTTCAAGGCTTTGGGCGCATTTAGGAGGGTGAACACTTAATTTTCAAATACTTAGAAAATTTCCACTTTCATCTTCTCTCCAAGGGCGCATTTTGGACCTCTTACTTCTAATTTTTGAAACTTAGAGAATTTCATCCAAGTTTCCTAGGCAAAGCAAGGCGCATTTCGGCCTTTGAGTTTCAAATTTCAAGTGCTTAGAGAATTTCCACAAATCTTCAGCTTTTAAAGGCGTTCTTCACTGGCTGGACTTGAAAATTTATTAATTTCAGTGAATTTTGTGCTCTTTGCTTGATTTAGGGCAACCTGATCGTGCTTGCCCTAATTTGCTATTTTTAGAAAGTTCTTCAGATTTTGTGCTTTGGATTGACTTTTGACTCCAGAAAGCCTGATATTGCTTTGTTCTGAACCTCGGGATGTGTTTGTGCCACTAATGCCTGGTATCCGCATGCATCTGCTATTTTTAGCAACTTACAAAATATGGCCCTTCCGAGAATATCTTCAATTTTTTAGATGCCGGTGCCGAAGGAGACTAGCGGTTATGTGGTGAATCTTTGCTTTGCTTGACTTTTTGTGTTACGCCTTGAATTTAAACCCCATTTCTGCCCAAACTGCTAAAAATAGCAATTATCTGATTCTTTATTCCTTGCAACTCTGTTTGTCTCGAAATTTGCGCCAAAGACTCTTCATCACATGTTTGACTTGTACCTGCTGAGATTTGATGTCCACCTGCCATTTATGGCTGCTTCTAAAGTGACTTACTATTTATAGTAAGTGCTTGTTTTCTGAGGCTTCCTTAGCTCCGTTTGACTTGAAATTTGGATAGTGCGTCCTTGTTGATGAACTTGCCTGTCTGCGCTGACGCCGAGATCAACTTTCTATTTATAGCCTGCGCCTGGAACACCTTACTAAAAATAGTAAGTTCTCCGATCGTCTTCAAATTTTGCCAGCAGATTCTCGGAAGGATGCCGATCATGATGGATACTTCAGTTTTAGGGCACTTTGTCATTTGACTCCTCATTTTTAGCTCTCAAGCTTGAAACCCTAATTTTGTGCATGCTCCTCAGACGAGCTCCGTTCGACCCCGTTTCAGTTGCATGGCGTCGATTCCCTTGAGTTCTAAGTCTTTGAGCAATTTGTCAAGTATTTTTGCTAAAAATGAAAGTGGCGAAAAAGTGACCCGGCCAGAATTTTGGATGATCGCCATAATGACAGCGAAAAATCTCGGAAAACCAGGAAAAACCGAGAAAAATCTTCAACATCACAATGGCTAAAATAGTAAGTTCCTAAAAGTGATGGTTCCATTGCATGTTACATCGTTCTTGAGAAGCTCTTAGAAGCGGAAGGAAAATGGCGACATCTTGTCGAAAATTACGCATGCAAACCCACAATATGTCGGCCTCAGAAGGCCGAATCTTGAAATGAAGTCATCCGCTTTGCATATCCGCTATCAACTGCGAAGGTCTTGAAAAGCCGAGAGAAAAGAATCTCCAAACGTAGATTTGAAAAACTGCCTCTAAGCCACCGAAATTGCCTCCGGCGAAGGCGCTAAAATAGCAAGTTGGCCGTTCAATTCAAATTTAACACATGAATAGCGGAGTATTGCTCTGAAGATGACGGTGTGATTTGTAGGAATCTCAAAAATCTTTACTGTAATTGCACACTTACTAAAATAGTAAGAGATTACGAATTTGATGAAATTCCAAAGGTAAGAGCACAGAGCATACTAATAACAATGTTAAGCTTGGATTTCAACTCAAAACTTGAGTTTGACTTCAAAGCGGCCTTGAGAAATGTAACCCTAATTCTATAGACCTAGCCAAAATTTTTAATTGAGGGCCAGACATCGAAGAGATAGGCGGTGATGAAAAGAGAGACAACAACAAAGCGGCCAAGAAAGCAAAGCCAAAATTAGAGTCCCCATTTGCAATGGGGAAGCGATATTAGTCGAAAAGCGTCCACTAACCACAGTGAGCTTCCATGAGTGCCGCGTGGTACGTCCAGTGACCTTGAGGGAGTGAAAGAAATTTTGTCACGAAGAGGAGATAAGTGGGTAAAATGGTGTCCGTCTTGAAATTTGAAAAGTTTATAGCAGATCTTGCCTCAGCATTTCAAAATGCCTCCGGTATTCTTTCACGCTTGGATGATGTTGGGCAAGCTTGGGGAGATACCCACATCTTTCAAGATAAAACTATCCCACGTCTTGCTGTTTTGATGCGTATTCCCACGCAGACTCTGGTGAATGAAGGGGTAATTCAAGCAGGTGATAGGTATGATTTCCGTGGATGGCATTCAGCAGCGTTCACAGGGAAGAGTTTCTTTGACACGGCGGCAATGGAGTCCTCCAGGATCAGAAAGGCTATGGGGAATATTCGTGAGAGTATTCTCAACACTTTGGAGTCAGTATTCGCAAGAAGGCTTACACATGAGGAGGTAGATGCAGAAGGACTAAGGGCAAGATTGCAGCCATTCTTTACAGAGATGAGGACATTTTCCCAGTTGGATTTTGAAAACATCTCCACGTTTTCAACAATCATTCAGAGCACGCAAGATTCTATGGAGACTTGGGAAAAATCTTGTGAGAAGCACGAGCAAATGGTAGCCATCTTGGAGTATCAGCTAAATCTTACTCCATCAATTTCCGAGGAGGAGGTCGACTCAGTGCTGGCACGATTCGTGGCGTATGCGGTCCGAGAGAAGAGCAAGGGAATCCGGGTCATGGACGAGAATCTTCTAGAAGGGTAGTGGGCATTAATTGCTCATGGTGGTCAATGGAGGAATCTGCTATTTTGGGAGCATTTATGACGCCACTCCACCTTCTGGCGGTTTTTAGGGCAAAGCTTGTCTAGGGCTGAGGTGGTTCGATCTGAGCCCTCCATTGTAATTCGATCTGGGCTGTCGGTTGAAACAGGCCAGCTATATAAGGGGAAGTCCCCCTCATTTGTACTCTAGTAGTCATAGAATCAGAGAGTAGAGAACTATTGTTGAAGCAGAATAGAGAGTAGAAGCTTTTAAGTTAGAGTAGTTTCTCATTTGCATTGTTGAAGAAGGGGAATTCTCCCTTTGAGAATTTTGTAAGAGATTGTCACAAAAGGCTATTCTTAATAAAGCATTTCATTGATGGTGAACTCCAACTTTGTTTCGAATAGTTCGTGAGGTTTCTTATTCCTTTGACTTCAATTAGGAACTTAATTTCATGCTTGTAGTTAGATATGGATGTTTATGCTTGACATAAGTGAATTTCTTTTATCCATACCACTAACGTTCTTACTGATGGTAAGCTCGTCTTGCGTGGTCAACTGGAACATTTTGCACTTAACTTCGATCGAAATTCATGTGTAGTTATGCATCGTTGTGATGGTAATTGCATCATTGGATTGTGATGTGAACATCATTTTCACCCTTTGAAGATTGCACTTGCTTTGTTGAAGCTGTCCTAAGGAGGCTAGGCAAGGTTTGTTTGAAGTTCATTCAAGTTAAGCATAACATTCATTTGCATTTAGATTAAAACTTAAAATTTTAGAAATCTCTGCAGCCATTTAAATTCTGCATAATCTTGGTTAGTTTTAGGAAATTTGCACGCTAAAGCCAAATCATTCGCATAAAATCCCTTCCAAGAGCATATATTGGTTGTTATTGCACGCATTCTGAACAATTACGTAAGTCCCCTCGTGGGAACACAGCATATACACATCAACCAAACTGGGTCTATTCGCAATTCAAGAACCTTGGAGTTGAAAGCGTGATCTTACTTGCAATCTTAGCACGCTGAATACTTTGTTCAAGAGAGAATAGAGTGTCCATTGGGAAACTTTGTTCTGTGTTGGTGCGGTCTCAAAACCGATCAACAATACATAGAATAAGAGTCTTTTCACATCCTCTCTAGGAAGACACTACTTTGGTTTTTGCCCAGCTTGATGAACTAGCTGCTGAATAACTTGTTGTCCTCCTCCGCCTTGCGTTGCATTTTGCCACCTGTATTCTGGAGAATCTCTTGGTAAACTTGGATTATTGCTCGCACTAGGATTCGGTGGAGTGGCAAAATTATTAGGAGGTATCGATGATGTCAGTGGCTCTTTCTGATGATAATTCCTTTGATACACTTTAGGAGCTTCTCCTCTAGTAGTCTGAAAAGCTTGTACCTCCCTTCTTCCTTCTACCAAGACGCTATTGTTGAGAGGCGGAAAAACATAACCATCTCTATGAAGAGGCTCCTCTGGCGATGCACACGTGGTGTGAACTTCTGATGGTATTTGAAACTCTGGCATCCCCACGGGACTGTTTGTTAAAGCTAATGGAAACTTGTGATCAACTGGTGGAGGTGTGTAACTTCGAAATTCAGGTGGGAAATTGGAATCTTCTATTATCAATGCCTGATCATATCTGGGTGTTGGGACTAATTCATATCCTGTAATTGGAGGGTTTTCTGTGACCCCTATGTTACTTGCTTCACTCTTGAGAATACCAGCCACAACTTGGAATTCGTGACACTGAAGCTCAGAGTGTTGGTTCGTGTTATGTAACCTACACCATCCTGACGAGGCAGTTTCAGCCATATAAATTCTATCGGCAGGACGGTTTTCAGGAGGTGGCGGATTGTCCAATGGCGACGGGACACCTCCATTGTTGGGCCCTGTATTCCAAGACCTCTTCTGAAATCCTTGATTGTTGTTTCTATACCCATGACTATTTTCATAACTGTATCCTTGATGGGTATCCTGATGAATTTGAGGATTATTTTGATATCCTCGATTAGCACCTTGGTGTGCCTGATAATTTCGTTGTACAGTTTGCGTCTGATTACTTCGATTTCTAAGGTAAGTCACCTCAGTTGACAGCCTCTTCACTTGTTCTATTAAATCTTTTATTTCATCTTTCTCCTCTTGAGTTTTCATTGGCGGCACCGTGTTCTGGAGATAAACAGGCTGTGCGACTTGCGTCTGGGACAGAGGTATCCCAGGATGGAGAACTAACTGACTTGATGGTGTTTGAACTTGATAAGCTGGCTGTGGAATTGCATTTAACGCTGGAACTTGTTGATTCTATGTTGAGCCAAGCGTTGGCACGTGATTGTTTACTGTGACTAGGCCAGTATATAGTGAGGGTCCAGTTATATTCTGTCCCAAACCTTGACTTACTTCAATAGCTTTAGCGTAAGCTTGATTTATGTTTGCCGGAGTGGGGTGAGATCTCAGGAACATTGCAGTCAAAGGATCAAGTGCCGAATAGTAGCTTTCTCAAGCATCAACAACAACATAAGGAGTGCGTAACCTCGTGAGGGCCTTTTGGAACCTATTGTTGAATGCATGGATGGGCTCTTGGTCCTGTCTCCTTACTTCTGCGAATTGACGATGAAGCTCTACAAGGGTGGCTGGTATACCAAACTTTCCGATGAAGGCTTCCTTCATTTGCTCCCATGTTCTTATAGACCCCACCGGTAAATGAATGAACCAAAAATGAGCCTCTTCTCCCAAAGAATATGGAAATAGGCGGCAAGCCACGTCTGCATACCCAATCTGTCTATTGCGTAAATGATCCTCAAACATTTTGATATGATCCTCAGTAGAACGTTTGGATCATTGACTTGATACTTAGTGCAGAAGTTCTCTGTATTCTTTGGCATGTCATGGTAATCAGTAAACTCAAGGGGAGATGGGTTGGTAACCAACCATGTAGCACCGTTTGGAGCTGGTTGACCACCGAGTTGACCTCCTGGTTGACCTCCTGGTTGAGCCATTGCTTGAATTGGTTGTCGCCGCTGATATACAATAACTTGGGCTGGCTGTTGTACAATAGCTTGAACTTGTTTCGGCTGAGCAAACCTCGAAGCACTAGGTGGAGTTCTAAATAAGCTTGATATTTCTTCTCCGCTTTCTTCGCTTGACTAAACTTCTTCGTTTGATAAAAATTCTTCGCTTGACTTAGCCTCCCTACTTGAATGACTTTCTTTCTTCTTCCTTGATCTCGTAGGTAGCTCTAACTCCACAAAATCTTTATATGAACCTGGCGTGGACCTCAAGATTCTCTTCAACTTGTCTGGCGAAAATGAACTGATACGATCCAGGATGTAGTTGCTTCTTCTATTGGCTGTGCGCGGGATTGTTCAATCCTGAGAGAACACCATCTTGATACATGATAAGTTTCTCCAATGGAACTTGTTGACATGGTTTTTGTGACCGCACCAAACAACAGAAATAGGTTGCCAACGGCTACCCTATCCTCTCTTGAACAAAGTATTCAACATGCTAAGATTGCAAGTAAGATCATGCTTTCAACTCCAAGGTTCCTTTAATGCGAATAGACTCAGTTGGCTCGATGTGATTTTGCTGTGTTCTTACGAGGGGACTTACACAATTGTTCAGGATACTTGTGATAAACAACGGTTATACGCTTTGAAAGGGATTTTGTGCGAATGATTTGGCCTTGAAGTACGAGTTTCCTAAGGCTAACCAAAAGTATGTGGAATTGAATGGCTGCAGAGATTTAAACAAATATAAATTCTAACCTAAATGCAAGGGATGTTATGCTTAATTTCAATGAACTTCAAACAAACGTTGTCTAGCCTCCTGTTGGACAGCTTCGACAAAGTTAGTGCAATCTTCAAAGGATAAAAAGGATGTTCAAATCACGATTCAACAATGCAAGTACCATCACAACGATGCATAGCTACACATGAATCTTGATCGAAGTTAAGTATAAAGTATTCCAGTTGACCACGCAGGACAAGCTTACCATCAACAAGATTGTTAGTGGTATGGATCAAAGAAGCTCACTTACATCAAACATAAGCATCCATATCTAACTATTAGCATGAAAATTAAGTCCTACTTGAAGTCAAAGGAAGAAGAAACCTCACAAACTACTCACAACAAAAGTTGAATTCACCATCAATGAAATGCTTTTATTATGATTAGCCTTCGTGACAATCTCTTACAAAAAATTTCAAAGGGAGAATTCCCCTTCTTCTTCCAGGCGCAAATGATACAGGGAGCTTCATTCAACTTAATCAACCCTTTTTACCCTAGACGCATATAACCCATAGAGCATCAAATTCGTGCCTTAGTCAAACTTTGAGCCTCTAACTTCAAGGGCGCATATCATATATGGAGCCTCCAATTAATGCCTTGGGCGCAAATCATAGGCTCTTCTTCTAATTTCTTAACACTTAGAAAAGTTTCGATCTTTTAAGTTTGGGCGCAAATGGCAAGAGCTACTTTCATTCACACGTCTCAGTCAAAGATTCTTTCTTTCATGCTTTGGGCAAGGTTTGAATGGGGGCGCATATTGAAGTGTGAACTTTCAATATTGGCACTTAGTGTATTTTAAATACTCCCTTCTCCAGGGGCAAATTACAAGTCAAGCTTTTAGTTTCAATCTCC
>VDFB02041774.1:0-48395 GCA_007258455.2 Sequoia sempervirens
CTTCTCATTTGCTTCAGTAAATTTTGACAAGACTAAGTAGTACTTATACACTTTTCTTCCTTTAGACATAGCACCTTGAATATTCTCTATGCAGGAGCCCAACAAATTTATGTCTTTGGAAATCAATTCATTTAGGCTACTAACTCTCTTCTCCTTGAACTCCTTTTTCACTTTAGCTAGAGCTAATTTCTTAAAAGATTCAAAATGAGAATCTATAGAGTTTATTAACTTCTTCAACTCATTGGAGGAGGGGCCTGATGGGTCCATAACATAAGTAGAAATCAATTTCTGTAGAACTATAGTTGCAAGTTTTACCAGTTCATTATCCTCAATGTGAGATTTCAATATCCTCTCATTAGCTTTAGCTTGAGAAATTTTGGCGACTTTGAACATCTGGGTTGGAGATAGAGTGGAAAGGTTAATTGAGTTTTCATCCAACTTAGGATCTGACTCATCCTGTTGCCCCAATAGAGATTCCTTCACCTCCTTCCTTCTAATTTCTTGATGCTTTCCTTTTTCAACCTTAGATTTAGCTTCAGGATTGACTTTAGGCATTTCAATTTATTTAGTATGCACCTCTTTTTCTTCAGCAACCACCTCAATTTGGACCTTAGTCACCACAGGTGTCTCTGAATTTTCCATATTGGAAGAAGTTAGAATATATTCAAATACTAGAGGATCAAACACATTCATGTTCTACTCATTCATATTCCCTTCTTCTAATTCATTTACCTTCACATTCACTTCCTCATTTCCTTGAACATGTTCAGTGTTGATTTCCTCAATATTTATCTTTTCCTTTGACAAAAATTCTTCCAAAATTACCTTAGTTTCATTGATAACAACATCAGTGTCACCAATCATAAGTTTATTTACTCTTGAATTTCTTTTGAATTCCTTTTTAGATTTTTGAAGAAATAAATCCATTTCTTCAATTGTCATTTCTGGGCACAAATCGGCAAGAACCCTTTTCCTCAAATTTTCTTTCTCTATTCTAGCACTCTCTCTCCTAGATTCCAAAGCATCATACAATCTTGTAGGCAAGCCAAACATGATTTCAACTAGAGTTTTATTAAAAACATTCAAGTGCTTAACTATAGCTTCTTCAAGAATCTTCTTACCGGATTCATCAAAAGTCTCGTACAAGTCACAGAGTGGCATTAGATTTCCATCTTTTACTGTTGTATTCTCAACTTCCTCCACAAACATACTGGGCTTGTCAACTTTGGTCTTTTTCTTTGCTTCTTCACCTTTACCAGAAGGTTTTTTCTTGTCCAATTTGACAACATGAGTCCCAGTAGCCTTTATCTCTCTTACTACTTCTTTTGATTTAGTTTCTTCCTCTTCATTTGTAGATACAACTTTGTAAGTTCTTGAGCTTTTATTCTTCTTCCTTCTTCTGGAGGCTTCAACTTGATTTGACTGTGCTACAGGGGAAATTTTGGTAGATCTAGTGTTATCAAAAGATGTTCCCAGACCAACTGATTATCCCTTTTTCTTTCTTCTTAGCTGCTTTAGCTTCTTCTCTTTTCCTTCTTATTTCTTATAGTTTTTCCACTAGAAGATGCATACTCTCTGTAAAAGGTTATGTCCATTTTCTTACCTTTCTAATTGACATGGGCTTTTTCAATTCTGAATGAACTTGTAAGATTTTCTCTACATAAGTACCAAACCTTTCTTCACTCTGATCCAGTGGATAACTTAGTAGGTGTTTTGCATACATCGTCATAATGTTTTCATCTACTTCATAACCCATAAGCATGATCCAAACTATTCTAGGATTAGCAGCTTCCATATGGCATTGGTCAATGTCTATCATGAAGTATATATTGTCTTTATACTGCTCCACTATTATAGTAGGAATTCTGTCTTTGGCATCCATCAAGCTTTGATTTTTTTAAATGTCCCCACAGGATTGTGTTACTGGTTTGTCGATCACCAATTCCACATAACATATCCCAAATCTAAAGAACTACCAGCATATCATTATGCCATTGAACTTTACCAACTCCTGGTACCTCACCCAAGAAGTAAAAATACAGACAGATCAATAGGTTTTCGAACTTGAATACATTCATATTGTCCTTCTTGATTTTTCTTAGATTCTCCAATAATTGACCTTTGAGCAATTCACATAGATCATAATCTACATTTTGTTTGATCATTCCATATGCTACTTAAATGGTTGTGCTGGATACAAAATTTTCCCAGCTTGAGTGGTAAATCTTGTAACCTATAACCATAGATGAAAACTTTACATCCACTATGGAAATATCATCTATTGTCATTTCCCTTCTGTCCCATTGTGAGCTAGTCACTTTAGTAACCTCATCATTCTTCACAAACTTCAAAACTAGAAGTATGCCAGTGGAATTTCAGCCTATAACTGCACAAATAGCTTCCTTGGAGATTTTTGATGACACTTCCAGCCACATGAACTCATCATGGAGATGGCTTAGTATATATCAAACCCACTCATCTTCTTCAAATATAGGAAATTTCATGAATTGTGCAAACTTATTATCTTCTAGGGTTTTGAATTTTGGTTTCACAGTAAATTCTTCTCTAAATATGTGATGAGAATATAATTCCAATAACTGTGAACTACCCAAATCTTCAATATTTGCATGCACATATGCCATAATATCTTCAATATGTAGAACTCCATACTACATCAATGAAAATGCACTGAAGGGCTCTATATCTATAGACTTATATGGATGCCATTTGAATTTTGGATACGACCTATCCTTAATTTTGACTAATAAAGGAGTAGACATAATTGCAAGCACATAAATTTACAGGGTTTTGCAATAAATACCTTTTAGAGATGAAATAGAATTTGATCACAGATTCTCCTCTATGCTTGAATCTCTCTCAATTTGGCAATGATCACTTCAGAGCTCTCCAAACCTCTTTCCTTGAATGAAATGTGACAAATGAGGGTGGAAGCTATTCTTTTATTGTCCTCAAACCTAACCATCTATACCACACAACACTTCTCTGTCTAGGCCAACTATTCCACTGACTTTGTCTTGATCTACATTAGTTAGCAATATGTCCAAATCTATTGCATGCATAGAATCTGACATCTCTATGAAAGTTATCCATCTTAGTTCTGCATTCACTTGACTTATGACCATACTCGTAACAATCAAAACAATGACCTAAGAATGATGGTTAACTTGTGTTTTCCCTACTCCTACACTGAGAAGCCATATGACCAAATTTTTTGCAGGCATAATAATAGCCATTAACTATTTGAGCATTAGTTTTCCTTACCATATTTCTTCTGGGTCCATTCATCTAATTTCCTTGTCTGAAATTCCTTTATCCAAATCTGTAGCTTTCTCCTTCGTCATATCCAAGACCTCGTCTGTCACCATCAGTCCTCTATCCCTTGATTAATTCATCAAGTTTGGCTGAGCTTGCTTTGAATTTCTCTTTATACTAATTTGTAGCAGCAAGTTCATCTCTGAGATCATCAAGCTACTATTCAAGCTCCTCTTCATTGTTCTTAGATTGCTCCAATTCATTATCTAGTCTACTGCATTGTTCAAACTTTTCTTTCAAATATTGTGCAAGCTTTTCTTCATTCTTCTTCCTATCCTCAATCTCCTTAGTCATTTTCATCATGATAGATTCCATCTCATGCTTCAAGGTAGCATTCTCTTGGGAAAACTTTTCACATTCTTCTATTTTCTCTTTCAAGGCCTGACTGAGTTGTTCATCTTCCATTGTTTTTTTCTTTTGTTTTAGCTGACCACATAATTACTTTATTTTCTCCCTTGATTCATTGATCTTGTATTTCAATGTCTAGATGAATTTTTCTAAATTCTCAAGATTTTCTTGTAGTTCCTAGATGTCATATTTTGACTGGTCAAGATCATCCAAGGCCACCATAAGTTTCTATTGAAGACTGCTTGTATCCATTGAGAACACTCTCCAAGATCTCCCCAAGCTGTTAGAATTCTTTCAAGGAACTCACTATGATACCAATTTTTGGAAACAAGCAACACTAAGAGGGGGGGTGAATCAATGTTCTACAAAAACTAACTCTACTATTATGACCTTTAATCCACTTAGAACATTTAATCAAAAGTAATATGTAGAAACAAAAAGAAAGAAACCACACAACCATAACACAAGTATTTTTTTATGTGGAAACCCGGTTAGGGGAAAAATCATGATGGATGGCCAATCCACAATAAGTTTTGAGTATACTCAAAAGGAAATTACAAAATGGGAATGCGCTTGCATTCAGGCTCACTGCCTAGAACTCGCTCCTCAAGAGGATGGGCTCACTATCATTACAAATTTTTGGAATAGATCCAAAAGAAAATAAATTGAATGGATAGCATCTACTAATGCTTGATTATAAATCTGGTTAAGCTCTGATGATGAACTTCTATCCTTTTGATTAATATTGAACTTCTACTCTGCTCTGCTCAAGTTCGCATACAAAATATTTATGCACAAGTGAAACTGCACATGATATCACTCAAATACTCCTTAGATATTCACAACATACACCAATACATTTTCTCCATTTCACAAAATGGTGCAATCGATCATTTAAATATATCTGCAACTAAGTATTTAATTGCTACAAGTTGGCTCAATAAAACTTGAGAATATTTACAATTTGTTGGCCCAAAACATGAACAATTTTATGCGTATCCAAACAAGTCAACTAGTCCATAGCTAGGACATATAATTAATCATTTGAACATAAAAACATGTTAGATTATTTCACTTAACACATCCACATCGTGCCACATTCATTGAGTCGGCTACAACAAACAAATAAATAGAAAATATCCTACCGAACCTCCAAACTCATATTGCCACTAATGGAACACAACAAAACTCAATAATAAGAAGATCCACATGCTCAACAAGGAATTATAGAGATCCACAACATAAAATAATGATTCGGTGAAGCTATTTGACCAAATACCCTATTCCTCAAGTAATCTGGCAGTAATACACATTATTTCACTTTATTTGCCAGTATGACTAGATACTGAACTGTGGACAAAGAGGATGACTTTAGTTTACATCAATGACAACACTAGAAGCCATACGCAAACATTCTGAGGGTATATCTTGTGTCATATTTTCATGGGTATGTTGTTTATTCTCTTGTATGTGGATTCTAAATACTTAGTTGCATATATTTCTCTTTTGGGTTATGTGGAAATTGTCTTTAAATGGCTGCAAATTTCCAACAAGTGGTATCAAATCCATGGTTGTGGTTGTATAACCCTTGGTTGAGAAAAATATTGCTTAAGTTTGAATCTATGCAATGCATGAGAGAATGAAATACATGACAAGATATGAGGGTTTTGTAGGCTATTTATTGTAGATATGAGGGTTTTGGGTTTGTTGTTTTGATGGGTTGTCTGTAGATTTCGGGTGTGAGAAATTTTAGTTGAAATGGGTTTCTTGGTTTTGAATTCAAGTGGGGGTTTTGTGGATGAAAATCTACAAAAAACCCTTTGGATCAAAATAGACCTCATAGTTGGATCTGAGTTGGTCGAGAGATGAATTTTGATACATAACTCAACCCATTTTGGAGAAGTTGAAAATGCAATTTTTTTTTGTAAAATTCTCCATTTTAGGTTGTATACATCTGCTTAATTCCCACAATATATATATATATATTCCCCGCTTTATTAAAAAAAAAAGAATACTTGGCAAAAGAAATAAAAAATTAAAAAATCGAAATTGGGTGAAGTGTGATAAAAGCTCTTGTTTTGAAAAAAAGTATATTAAAAAAAATGAGAGGGGGGGTAGCGCCCACCCCTGTCCATCATCATACCCCTGATAGGGCCAACAATACCTGTGAGTAGGTACCATCTAGCGGCTATGATATTAGTGTGGTATCAGCTAGCAAGGTACCACCAGTGACCTACCAGTGGGCCCGCCAAACCCCTTTATCAGGTTAACAAAATAAAACTGCCCAAACATTTATCATAAATTTTTAATTTTTAAGACTTTTTGATTGCTTTTTTTTCTTTTAAATCCATTGTGGATTTTATTCAAAGGGTCTTGATGAAGTTTTACTATGAAAAAAATTAATTATTTTGAAATTTGCAATTGGGTTTGCCACTAGGAGAGTGACACCACCTGGGTGGGGCCTCCACCCAACCACCAACGGTGGCTAATTTTTTTTGCCTCACATGCAAACTATTGTTTTACTTCAGAGGAGCATAAATTTCACCTAGATTGTCCGTTTTTGCTCTTCTTGAACTTGTTGGAAAGATGACTTAGTGCTCTACATTGTGATGATAGTTATTTTCTAATATTTTATAGTTTTGGTAAGGTGTTTGTTTTGATCTTCAAGAGGTGATATCGGGTGCATACAGAGACAGATTATGGGCTTTGAATAGTTGATGGAAAGCTTGTTCAAAGCACTACACAATGGATTACGTTTGGAGATATTTTGGCATGGTTTATTTTCTATTTTATTTATTTGAAATTTTTATGGGATATTTTGACTATGGTGATAATGAGTTTATGGATGATTGGATCTTGGAGATTTGATGTTGTATTCATTGTATGCTCAGTTGTACATCTCAAATTATTCTCATTTGAAATGGTTGTTAGTATATGATTGGATTTGTATTTTTTATTTTTGTATCTAAAATTTGTGTAATGTTGTAGGAAGTCTATACTTACATGTTGCATTTACGACTTGAACATGGGTTGTCTCTGCCCATTGATATTTTAGTGTTGATGCATGTTTAGTTTTGGTGGCTTGCTTTAGTCACTTGGTTTGTTGGTTTTGTTGTCATGTTGAGGAGGTGAGATGGTATTACTAGGTACATTTATGATATGAGACCTATGCAGTTGAATATGATTATGAAAATATGTGGACATACTTGGGTTGAGTTGTTGGTACATTTGGTGGTGATCATGGTGTTATGGATGTTTCTTGTGCTTTAGAGAATTTGGCATGTCATGATGGTTTATGTAGGTGCATGGTTGGTGGTGTTTTGGTTTGGTGTTAGGAGGTTGCTTCTCATCTCCTAGATGCTTAATTGGTTTTTTGACTATGGTACTTGGATGTGGACATGTTTGTAAGAATAGATCAGAGGTTGATTTGGTGTTTTAGTGATTTGGTCTACATGGTTATTCTCTTAGATATGTCAGTTTGTAGTTTAATAATGTGATGATGAGTTTGATTGTTTCAGTGATTGGATCTACAAGTCATGTAGGTTGTGGATTAGCTACCTACTTACTTGCAATGGGATGACTTGGTTGTGGATTTCCTTTATTCACTAGGTTTGATTCATAGTTGTTGCAAACTTTGTGAGCTAGCCTTGTTCTTAGTCATTTGTACATTGGTATGTGCTCTTATAGAGAAGATGATGGATGTTTCTTATAGTACCCAGATAGTTGTTTATGGGAATTTTAGCATGTGGTTTATCATGATGTCATGGATAGCTTGGTTACACTTTTTAGTGGGAGTTTTTTGACAGTGATGGATTGGTGGTGATTGGATATGTTTATGATGGTTTGGAAGTTGTAGGTATCTTGTAGGATCAGATATTTTGGTTCTACTTGTTATGTTACTGATAGTTCAATTGTGTGTAGACCTTGATGATCTTCATGTCAGAGATGGTAGTCACAATGTTGTGTATAACTCGGTATCACAATTCAATTGTAGTTGTTGGTAGTGATGTGGATTCACCATTTTCAATGATGAATGATCTTTTTGCAATGTTTATTGGTGTCATGGATAGACTCTTAGTTTTTACTTCTTTATAGTGAGGGTTCATTGGAATTTTTGGCTTCATTGGAATAGGATGGTTATCTTTATGTGGTTTGAATTTTTTGACATATTTGTTAGCCATGTAGAACTTCTTTAGTCTTTGGTTGAGGTTTCATGATTTGTATTATGATATGTGATCCTTGTTTTGATATGATGGTTATGTTATTATGTCATGATTTAATCTTGATCGTACGTTAGAGTTTTGGCATGTTACAGGTGATTGTTATGTTCTTTGGATCATATGATACTCCTTGAGGTGTGAGATCATGATGTCATGGTTATGTTCTTGATTCAACTATTAGAACTTTGACATTGATCTTGGTTGGTTCTCTTGGTATTGGATACATTGATCATTTGCTTGATTACTTTATGATGGT
This sequence comes from Sequoia sempervirens, assembly GCA_007258455.2. Taxonomy (NCBI): domain Eukaryota; kingdom Viridiplantae; phylum Streptophyta; class Pinopsida; order Cupressales; family Cupressaceae; genus Sequoia; species Sequoia sempervirens. Next base: position 8,158 of record VDFB02041774.1, read on the forward strand.
GCTATATTGCATTTGGAGTTTTGCATGGATTGGTTAGTTATAGGTACTCGTGGATACTTGGAGACATAGGTGAGGCTTGAGCTCTCTTATGGTTAGAGACATGGGCTGAGATGGATACAATTAATGAGATTTTAGTAGGAAGTCTGAGGAGCCTACACCTTGGTTGGACATGAGTTTAACATGGACCTTTGAGGAGAGTGTTCTTTGATGAGTCATGATGACTTGGATATCTTAGAGGAGTATTCCCATTCCCCACTCTTAGTATTCTCAGTGGTTTCACTTGAGAGGTATTGCTCATTATTACTTTTAGGTGCTTTATGCTTTATGCTTTATCTTCTCATGCATTTTGATCTTGAGCTATGGATATATGGTTTTAGAGGGTTCATATGAGGAGTGTTGGCATTTTTATCTCCTTATGCATTGTGATTATTATTTGGATTGTTGTGACCTAATCAAGGATCTATGATCAGATCATGTGCTATCAAAAGCCAACACTTGGAAGTGATTACTAGTCTGTTGTGGCAATTTTTTCTTCTTTTTGTAGCTATAAAAGAGAGGCGACAATAGAATGAAGGGTTGGATTCCAAGTTTTAGTTTCCTTTGTCAAGGAAAATTTTCTTTAGTTTTCTTAGGATATAGAATTATTTTTAGGAGTAAAGTTGTAGAACTACTTTTCTCTGGCATGTTATATCTTTTAAAGCTTAAACTATTGTTGGATTGGCATCCGACCTCTATTTTAAAGTTCATTTGATATTTAAAGCATGAATTATTGAGAAGAAATCACTAAGACTATGCATGTATGGCCTTTATCAAGCTTTATTTCTTTATGTTTTCGTTATGAATGAAACACTATGTCTTGTAAGCTGAATTTGAATAGTTTAAGTAGCTGATTTCCATATTGTATGCTCATATAGTAGAATAATAAATTGTGAAAATTGGATTATGTCATTGGAATTCTTTGTTTTTATAAAAGATTATTGTTTTATCATATTATGTTTTATTAGGAGGGAGAGTTCATGTAATTTCTAAATTTTTTTCTGTTACCATTAGAAATCTTTATGTTTGATTGGTCCTTAATGACCACCACTTGCAGAAAGATTTGAAAGTCTGCATTGTGCTTGTTGTTAGCTTTTGTTGTTCATTTTCCTTCCAACAATGAAAGGTCATTTCCTTCTTTGTCTAATTATATCAATCATAGGAATGGTTGGGTTTGAAATTTTGTAAAAGCGTTGGTGCATCACCATTTTTTATGTTTTATATTTGCGTTTCCTTCTAACCTTTTCCCCAAACTCCAAAGAAGATCTAACTTTCTATAAAAATCCTAGTGGTATTCAGTGAGGCACAAATTGGTCGCCTACTCACTAAACTTCTCCTAAGACTGTTAGAGAGGTGCAAGCTTTGATGATCAATAGTTCTTTTTCTGGCACGCCTAATGGGACAAGAAGTTTTTTGAACACCTAATTATAAGTCAGAGATATTTCTTAAATAGGGCTATGGAAGGAAACTAGAAGTTTCATGGCTAGAGTCCAAACAAGAGCATCGTCAAGAGGTCACTTATAGTACTTTTAGTTACCCACTGCGAGACCTAGGAGAAGGAGACTTACAAGCTCGGTATCACCTATAAGGAGCAATAGAGAAAGAATAAAGAGCCCAATATCCAGAGCCTTATCTACTCCACCCAAAGGCTTAAAACCTTCCAAATCAGAATACCTATATACCCAATTCATAGGAATTTTTTCTATATTGCTCATGTACCTCCACCTGCTCCTAGAAATTTCATAACTTGGGATAGTGGTAGTCTACTACATCCACCCACACCCCAAAATGTATGGCATGACATACCCACTAATGTCCTCAAGGCTATTATGAAATTCTCTAGAGAAGACTTTAAAACCCCTTCTGAACACCTTCAATATATAGCAAAGGTATGTAGGGTACATAACATAATGGAGGAGAGAATCACTTTGAGGTTGTTAGTTGCCTCTTTCAAAGGAAAGGCCCAAGATTGGTATCAATATTTAGCCTTAGGCTCTATCATCTCCTGGGATCAACTCAAAGAATGGTTTTTTGAACACTTCTCAGAGAAAGGAGACCACTCTTCATTAATGCAACAACTAAAATGCGCATGAGAGAGCTCTTCAAAGAGGCCATTTGTTTTAACACAACGTTCATAAGACCCTAGCAAAGGATCGTGACTACTTTCAAGGCCTAAACCACGATGGCGTTTTGTGTTCTATACATGAAAACCACCTCGTTTGGTGCATTGCAATTATGATAACCTCCATGGGAGGGGATATCTTGCCCGACGCATATGAGGTGGTTGTGCACATGGAGAATAGTCTAATTGATGTGGGGAAGCTTCCACCCTAACCTCTAATGTTGGTATTTGTAGAAATATTTGGTGGCGAGAATGTAGCTTCTCAAAAGTATACACAATTAGTCTGACTGCACCCACAGATCTGCTTCGTACATATGCATCGCTCAAAGAAGCTCATCGGGGCTCTTTCTCGATAAATGAAGAACATGAAGAGTCTCATGTACACTTTTCCTAACGAGTTATTTGTTATAAAATGATGAAATATTGCACTCTAAAGTAGACTACACAAGCCTATGGTGAAGGAAAGTCATCCTATTAGTAGAATCCATATAAGGGATCCTTCAGAGGAGGAGGCCAACAAAAGATGTCTAGAAACCAGATAGTTCTTATTACCATGCCACTACAAATAGTCAAAGACAACCTAAGAGCCATATGCCCCAAAATCTCCCAAGGGGGGATATGCAACAGAGAATAGCAGAATAAAGAAGCAAATGAATGCTCCCAAATGTAGACAAATATGAACCTTCTATTGGGACTGTAAATTTCTGCCTGATTTCACAAATTTTCATCTCCCTAAGTCCCTTATGAGTCCTTATCATAAGCATATCTTCCCTTCCATCATGAAATTTTGCTTACATTTTGCATTATTTCTATCAGGTCTTGCATTTTTCACATCATAGTCTGTATCGGCGTGACAATTTTTGGGTTTCCCCGATCCGCTTTTCTGCTTGTAAATGTCTATGTTACCTATCGATAAGACATTTCCTATGTCATGGCGAATGGATTTTACTCATTGGCAATTATCAACATGACTTTCATCTTGTTTCGGCAAAGGAGGAAAGCTATATCACCATAAGTATTTTCACCAGTGTGAGGTCTCCCCGAATGGGTTGGGTCTCACCGACTTGCGCTTATGAGGATTCATCGGTGGAGCTTGGAGTTTTCGACGGAATGTCCTGGCGATTATCTTTCGTCTCACCGACTGGCAGTGGAAGGAATGACATTTCGGTAAAGGTTCGGGGCCTCAGTGAAATCTCATAGCAATCTCAACAGGTCTTTCCAATGATGTCTAATGAAGGGCTTTCAGTGAAACACGGGGTGTTCTACATGATGTCTCCCTGATATCATAATGTCATAGCGACACATGAGATGAATAAGGGACCCTTTCGACATAACGATTGAATTCTCTATATGGTCTTGGCGAGCCCATTGGGTACATAACATAATGGAGGAGAGAATCACTTTGAGGCTATTAGTTGCCTCTTTCAAAGGATAGGCCCAAGATTGGTATCAATATTTAGCCTTAGGCTCTATCATCTCCTGGGATCAACTCAAAGAATGGTTTTTCAAACACTTCTCAGAGAAAGGAGACCACTCTTCATTAATGCAACAACTAATCACCATCAAGAGAGCTCTTCAAGAGGCCATGAGTGATTTTAACACTAGGTTTCATAAGACCTAGCAAAGGATCCCAATGACTACTCGACCCTAAGCCACGATGGCATTTGTGTTCTATCCGAAGGCTCTCAATTTGGACATTGCAATTACAATAACCTCCATCAGAGGGGATATCTTACCCAACGCATATGAGGTGGATGTACACATGGAGAATAGTCTAATTGATGTGAGGAAGCTTCCACCCTAACCTCTAATGTTGGTATTTGTAGAAATATTTGGTGGCCTTTGAGAATAAGCTACTCCAAGTACTTTTGCTACACAATTGACGTCAGCTACACCACCGTCTATGTACATGTATCCCGTCACTCAAAGAAGCTCGTCGGGCTCTTCCTCAATCATGGAAGATATTAGCGACATGAAGAGTCTCATGTAGACTTTTTCTCACGAGTTGGTAATTATCAAATGATAGAAATAAATGCCTCTAAAGTAGACTACACAAGCCTATGGTGAAGGAAAGTCATCCTATTAGTAGAATTCATATAAGGGATCCTTCAGAGGAGGAGGCCAACAAAAGATGTCTGGAAACCAGATAGTTCTTGTTACCATGCCACTACAAATAGTCAAAGACAACCTGAGAGCCATATGCCCCAAAATCTCCCAAGGGGGGATATGCAACAGAGAATAGCAGAATAAAGAAGCAAACAAATGCTCTCGAATGTAGACAAATATGAACCTTCTATTGGGACTGTAAATTTCTGCCTGATTTCACAAATTTTCATCCCCCTAAGTCCCTTATGAGTCCTTATCGTAAGCACATCTTCCCTTCCATCATGAAATTTTGCTTACATTTTTCATTATTTCTATCAGGTCTTGCATTTTTCACATCATAGTCTATATTGGCGTGACAATTTTTGGGTCTCCCCGATTCGATTTTCTGCTTGTGAATGTCTGTGTTGCCTATCGGCAAGACGTTTCCTATGTTGTGGCGAATGGATTTTACTCACTGGAAATTATTGACATGACTTTCATCTTGTTTCGGCGAAGGAGGAAAGCTATATCGACATAAGTATTTTCACCGGGGTGAGGTCTCCTCGAATGGGTCAGGTCTCATCGACTTGCGCTTATGAGGATTCATCGGCGGAGCTTGGAGTTTTCAACAGAATGTCCTGGTGATTATCTTTCGTCTCACCTACCAGCAGTGGAAGGAATGACATTTCGGCAAAGGTTCGAGGCTTCGGTGAAATCTCATAGCGATATCAACAAGTCTTGCCGACGATGTCTAATGAAGGGATTTCGGTGAAACACGGGGTGTTCTACATAATGTCTCCCTGATATCATAATGTCATAGCAACACATGAGATGAATAAGGGACCCTTTCGGCATAACAATTGAATTCTCTATATGGTCTTGGAAAGCCCATTGGGTCTTGCCAACAAATCTTATGAATGACTTTCGGCGAGAGGTTGGCATTGTCTTGGCGACCTAAGGATAAAGGGATGTGATATCGGCATGAGTCAAGATTATTTATATGAGGTATCGGCGAGTGACCTTTGGTCTTGCCGATGGAACACAAAGGGACCTTTTCGGCATAAGAAATGATTTGTCTCAGCGACACCCATGAATGGTTAAAGACTTTCGGTGAAATAGGATGATGTCTGTGGGAGGTTTCTCCGATAGCATTAAGTTATAGCGACAATGAATGAAAATAGATGTGTGTGTTAGTGTGAAGTCTCCCTTTGTCTCGGTGAATGAATAATACACTATGAGAGGCTCTCGATGAAACATAATGAAATCTTTGTGACATCTTACCGACTTGGATGAAGTCAAGGTGAAAGCGCACATGGGATGATAACGATTGAATTGCCTTTGGCATGATGATACGATGTGTCTTGCCAACTATTTCACTGTGAATAACATAATTTCAAGCACTATGTGCCGACATATGAGATTTTCTAAAATGTCGTTGGAGGTCGACATGACTGAGCCCAATTTCTACGGTGGCTGACATGAATTTGAAGTGATTTGTTTCCTAATTATTGGTGTATATATATGCACCCCGATTGTAATTGATTATCATCAGGTCTTAGAATAGATACAGTAGATTAGGAATGGACATAGTAGAATAAAGTTCTCATTCCAGAGACTATGTTGCATGTTTTCAAATGGAAATTTCAATGAAATTTAGCTGGTGTGGCAGTTTATTTTTAGCATCAATTATATGTTGAGTTTATTGAAAAGTATTGCTAAGCTGTCTCCAAATTGATTCTTTCTGGTTATTTAAATTGAAGTAACAAGCTTATTTCCAATTTATCAGTGCACATTTGTTGTATCTGTGTGATTAATCTATTGGTTCTCTCAAGAAGAGATTAAATCCTTTTTGTTGATCACAGTAATCAGGGGGAGTTCATCTGGATTATTAAAGTAGAGCTTAGTGGTCATAATCTTGCATTGTTTATACAAGTTATGAACAGATCATATGCCTGTAATCTGATTTTCTGCTAGAATAAGTTTCTCACTTTTGTTTCATTTGACTCCGCATACCCAACAAGGCACTGGTCTCTGTAGTTCATCATTTGATTCATTCACTTTCTTTACATCTGTTTATTAAGCATTTTAGGATTTAGATAAGAAGATTGTTATCAAGTTTGGTTTCGTTTGTTCACTACCATCTGCCACTGTGGAAAAATCATTGTGCAAGAAGAATAATCATAAGTCAATTCTACTTAATTCAAAGAGGTACACCCGCCCAAGGTTTAGCAGCACCTAAAGAGTAGAAGATTGAGTTCTCTTGACCTTGTCTATTACCCTAAAGCTTATCAAGAGATTGGTAGCCTCTTGAGGCATTCAACCTGCATTTTTGAGAGCTAACAAATTGGCGACTCCGCTGGAGATTACATCAGAAAATCCGGTTTAAGACCATCATATAGAGTCATTGAAGAAGAAGTTGTAATTGGAAAAGTTTCAGAAAGAGTGATTCCACTGGGAAGAAGATCAGAAAGAATCATTTTCCTACTTTTGGAAAAGTAGGTGGGGAATCTAAAATAGTTTGATGAAGAATGGAATGTGTGTATGGAATGAATGCAGGAAGTTATTGGGCCCCCCAAGCACCTCATAATAGAATTAGAAAACTCTACAATGGATATAGTGCATATCATGCACAACAGAATATACACTCACCACAACCACCTCATGGTCAGCAGTATGTGCCATATTATCATACACAGTGCTATGGTCCACCGTACCAACATTAGTACCCACATAGCACCCCCCCTCATCAATACACAACAATGATCAGATAGTTTGATTTGTCAGGGTTTCATCTCTACCCTTATCCAATGGATGACAGCTAGAGAGGTCTGGTACCTAAGGTTACAGGGAGTAATGCTACTATTGCTGAGGAGCATTTGAGAAGTTTCAATGCTTTCATCCAAGATTTGGGTGTGCCATATGAAGATGTACACATGAGGCTATTCATGACATCACTTGTTGAAGATGCTAGGGATTGGTTCGATAGCCTACCAGCTATGTCTATTGATTCTCTCCAAGGATTTTAAGATCAATTCCTTGAGCAATTTGGGAATCTATGTGCACCAGATGCTACTCTTTGTGAATTAATACACATTCAGAAAGATCAAAATGATACTATTTATGATTTTAATCAGAGATTCAATAAGTTGCTGAATAAAATACCTCCTGCATCAAAGTTGCCAGACTCTATAGAACTGAGTATTTATTTGAATGCATTTGATCCTAAGGCAACATATGAATTGAGAAATAGCTTCCGAAGAGATTTGGCTGAGGCTCAGAAGATGGCACTGACATTCAAAAACAATAGGAGGGCTGCAGGAATAATTGATAAAAGAGACAATCCTGGGGTTCCTCAGCAAAGCAGCAATTATCAGTGCAAGCAGGAGAACACATATAGGAACGAAAGGTCGAGGTTGCATGACATGCCTTATAATACAAACTAGAAGGACAACAAACCTATAACAGCTAGGTCTGGAAATGAAGAAGCTCCTGATCCATTGACAAAGGGAACCTATATGGTAAGTAACAATTACTTCTATGATTTTTGTGATAAGCCACATTCCCTAGATTATTGTGTTGTAGCCCAAAGAATGCAAGAAGAGGGAATGTTAATGGGAAACAATAGAGAACATCACAAAGTCTATTTGACTTCAAATACCTTTCACCATGTTGTGGGGAGGTACTCGTCTTCAGAGGATGAAGGTTATCAACATGTTTCAAATCAGAAATACAATGTCCATGTGGGTGAACAGCAGGTCCTTTCTGACTCTAAAGAAGATTATACAGTGCCACATTCTATTGAGGTGCCTACTCAATGCAGTATGAGGGGACTTAATGAGGAAGAGATAGAAAGACTAATTGTTGTTGCAGTTGAAGAAGCAAAAGGTTGTGATAGGGAAAGCAGTGCATGTTGTGAGGAATCCAGTGAATATTCTGATTTTGATGATGAACCTGAGGATTTTGATCCGCTGACAGGGGGTTCTTCTACTTCTTATGGAGATCAAGGTGATGAAGCAATGAGAAATGTTGATTTAATTGATAGAAAGCAGATAATACATCCAACTGCAGTTGAAAGTTATGAAGATGCATTTGGTCATGATGAGGTTTGTACATTTGAGAATGGTTTCAAAAAAAATTCAAACCCACTGTATGATGAAGGGATAAATAAAGATCAGATGATTTTTTTCCAAGGTGTGTCTGTGAATGAGCTTCAGGTATTTTCAAATTCACTTTATGAAAGAGAGGAGCCAATTTCAGATAAGCAAAATGATGGAATAAATGACTACGTTGATAATTATTTTGATTTCCCATTCTTTGATGGTCTTGGATTTCTTTTTGATGATGACAAATGTGAGGAATATAATTGTAATCAGGGTTTTCTTCAGATTTGGAGTGTTAGCAATAAACAATAAATAATAATCGAAACCCAAAGATTTTACGAAACACAAAGGAAGTAGATGAAAGAACAATTATACATAATTGTTGATACCTCCATGATTCCCTTTCGTAATACCTTCTTGCTTGCTGGAGAATGCTACCCTCAGATTTGTCTTTTGAGCAATCTAAAATGCCTAAGCCCTACAACAAGATTTGAAGGATTTGATATGCCTAAATAACTATGTCTACAAACCAATGCCTATGTCTAAAATAATGCCAAAATTGAAATACTAAGATTTCCTATGACCATGAACATGTGAGAGTAAATAAATGCCTATAGTAATTACGCCAAATGTATGTCCTCAAAAATGAGAAGAAGATGGCATTTTATAGAAAAGGCCATTTTGAACGGATGAACGAGATAAATCAATGACAAGAACCTAAAATGAATGATCCAGATTAAACCTGGGAATCCCTAATTAGGGTTAGGGAAAAATCCTTAATCAAACGGTCAGAATAAAATCAAATCGACGGTGGAGAATAAATGAGACAAATTAATTAGAAAATAAAGATTTTCAAAAAATCAAGAAGATAAGACTGCCTGATTTGCAAGATTCGAAAAATCAAAGAGATAAGATGTAGACTGAAGATAAGATTTGAAAAATCAAGAATCTGCCTGATTGCTTGATTTTTAGAAGATTAATTACTATTTTGAATTAAAATAATTCAAATTATAGATTTTGAGAGATAATAAATAATCTTTTTCAGATTATTTGTCAAAAATGACTGACAGTTAAGATTGACATGACATTTAAAATAATTTAATTTATTTAAAATGAGAAGAATATTAATTGGCAATTAAATAATTAAATTTAATTATTTAATTTAGCAGATAAGACTAATTAATTAAATAAATTAATGAATTTATTTAATTAAGATGCTTAGTGATCTATTTTAATAAATAACAAATGAAATCTCTATTTATTTAATAATCAAGAAGAATTAAATGACAAAGGGGATTAAATAAAATTAAGAAATTTATTTTAATTAAAGAAAGATTCTAGGACAGCTAATGATGGTATTTGCATAAATAAAATGAAATTTATTTATTTAATAATCATGAAGAAAACTAAGATGAATTAATTAAATAATTATGAATTCATTTAATCAATAGCTCCATGTGGACCAAGGACATAATTAAAATGTCATAATTATGATAGGACGAAAGTGGTAAAAATGAAGCTTGCAGGCCTAGGTCATTTTTAGGTGTCTACATTTTGCCCCTCTTTGTCATAATGTCGCTTGTCACGTTGTGACAAAGAAAATAAGCTAAGAATATTCCCCAGCGAGGGTACTGAGTATCATTGCCCCCTCGGGAAATTTTCAAATTTTGAGCCAGTGCCAGAAAAATTTGCAAAGGGTCCCGATAAATCAAATTGATGACCAGAAAAATAACGGCGCAGTCAGTTTCGGATTCTGACATGTTTAAAGCAACTTACGAGGAAGTCAAAGGTGTTCAAATGAGCCTCCAGTATTGACTTTGTTTGAAAAATGTCATTTTGACCTTATAAATAGCTTGACAAAGGGGTAAAAGTCAATTTACTTTTACTATTTACCTTGCGAGACCTGAGAGCTCAGAGCGAAAGGCACAGCAGCGAGGATGGTTATTCCAGTGTCAGAGTACCACGGATAGATCGTGAGGACCTTTAGACGGCCAGAGGGCTCATAGCAGGCGGTATGTACCTTAAACTCACTTTGTCATTTTATCATTTTATGTGCTATTTAATGCTTTTTAGGGTAGTCAACGCATGCGCCGCGACGCATATGCATTCACGTAAGCCGCAATTGCCTTCGTGTTTAACGCATTTGATGCGTCATGATGCAAGTGCCAAGACCAAATCGACTGCACCGGTGGTTTGCATCGCATATGACAAGTCATGCAATGCAAGTGACTTATCGAGTCGCAAATGACCGTTGGAAAGCCGCAATTGATAATTTGCGACGCAAACCCTATTTTGACCGTCGTAATTGTATGACGGTGTCGTAATCGCCATGTTGCGACGCACTCGCAAAAAGTCACAACGCAAGTGTCATATCGAGACGCAATTGTCATGTCGAGATGCACTTGATGTTTTGAACGACAGAGTTGTGTTTTTGCGACGCAATTGCTTGTTTGCGACGCATTTGCCTGTTTCTTTAATACAACTTGCTTTGATGTTTTCATGCCCCTAGTTGCTTTCCATGATGTTGTCGGTTGTCCAAAAAGTGCTGATGCAGTGTTTGTCTTTTTGCAGAGGCAGCTTGCCCCTATCTACACGAGGGAGAGAAAACCGATCACCTTTCGGTTTGCTAATCAGTTAGGCCCATGAGAGCGATGATGATTAATGCGACTGAGTTTATTCTATGCTACGTTCATGCCTGCCATTCAGGCGAATAGGGGATTATTGACCGCATTATGCGAGCAATGGCACTCTAAGACCTATTCCTTCCATCTGCCGACGGATGAGGCTACCATTACCTTGGAGGATGTCTACTGGATTCTCCAGATTCCTATTCGAGGGGAGCGGATTGTCTATGATCCGCGGCATGGCGAGCAGACCTTCTGTGCCTATTATCGAGATCAAGGTGCTGGATTGGGGATTTAGGGCTACAAGATCTTATGGGAGTTCTTGGCGGAGCACTACGGTTGCTTCTATGCATTTCTGGCAATGATGATCGTGGGTATCCTGATTCCTGACCGACGAGGACATGGATTTCCGATTGGTTGGGGGACGTCCTAGTTGGCATGAGGCGAGACAGGATAGTTTATGTGTGGGGTCCTTGCCTACTAGGGATGCTTTATCATCAGCTTCATGACGTCGTGTATAGAAGAGGAGAGAGTATCTCCTGTTGAGAGACCGTAGCTAGCCGAGGGGATGCCCTACTCGTACTACAATGCCAGCGCATTACAATAGACCCATATGGGTGAGACAAGGTGGTGGCGGCATCAGATTGATACCATGGTGACGTTCATCTGGAGGCCGTATAGGGATTATGAGGCATGGGATGATGAGGATGAGCATCTCAGCTTCTGTAGACAGTACAGATATCTTATTGGCCGGATAGTGCAGATGTCCTTGATCATTGAGATGTACCTACCACAGCGTGTATTGAGACAATTTGGCGAGCAGCAGGATGTTCCTGTAGGGACAACAAAGTACGCTAGGTCCTCCCGAGAGAATGCTTGGGGGCCAGCCATCCTAGTAGCATTTGTGACTCAGCAAATAGACGGGCTGGTAGCCCAGGCCTGGGGTTGGAGAGGAGGAGTAGTAGATCCTAGTACGACATCGACATATGATTTATGGTGGCAGGCACGCCGACTAGTTCCCTTGACAGATCTTGACAGGCCAGCACCAGTTGACAGGCGGTCAGTTATTCCGCGAGTGCCACAGGTCAGACAAGGTGGCAGAGGTAGAGATGGAGGCAGAGGCAGAGGCAGAGGCAGGGATGGAGATGGAGGCTGGGGTGGTGATGATAGAGGCAGGGGTGGAGGTGGAGGCCAGGGTGGAGATGGAGGTTGGGGTGGGGATGACGGAGGCAGGGGTGGAGCCAGAGGTGGGGATGGAGACCTGGGGGGAGATGATTGCGGAGATGGACGGAGACGACAGCGAGATGGGCAGCGATAGGTCCGGAGGGTACGTCCATGAGTGGCGAGGGCGACATTAGATGCCATCCTAGAGGTTGGTGAGGAGGGTGAGGGTGAGGAGTAGCCCAGACAGGAGGGAGAGGGTGAGGAGAGACAGGAGGAGGAGAGGGCGGTGGATGGATAGGAGGAGGAGGCCAAGGTGAGGGGACAGGAGGTGGAGGTCGAGGTGGATGTTAGGGCACCAGAGGAGGATGTGGATGCAGAGAGGCATGAGGATATGCCAGAGATGGAGGTGGAGGTGGGTGGGTAGGAGGAGGAGGTGGCAGGGCAGGAGGAGGAGGTGGCAGGGTAGGATGATGATGATGACAAGGAGGATGATGCCATAGGTGAGGCCGAGAGACTTCTCCGATGGCAGATGGTGGAGGGGGAGGAGGAGATACCGTCCACTTCATGGTTGCCGCCAGATGCTATAGCCAATCAGAGAGTGGCCGACCTTCAGCAGAGATTGGACGCCAGCTTGGCATAGGCCAGGTCTCTACAGTCAGCTTTGGAGTTAGCTCGAGTAGAGCGGGATCAGGTGGTGATCCGCCAGCAGGATGCAGCCCAGTGCTGTACCGAGTTTGCAGCTTTGTGCATAGGACCTATGGGAGACATGGCTCGAGAGTTAGCATGAGATTGGGGTAGTACTGGAGACTCTATGAGCAGGCAGTGCCACCAGAGCGACGAGATCCTACCTTGTCTCGATCACAGACGAGGACAGGTAGCAGACACAGGTCAGGCAGTGGCAGTGGTACGAGGAGCCATACCAGTGTCGGAGGGTCTACCTCGACAGGACATACTCCAGGGCACAGGTCCCATCATTCACGCAGGCACACTCCGGGTCACAGCCATGGGTCGACTGGTTCAGCACAGAGGTCAGTACCAAGCCAGCCACCAGTGACAGATCCGTCCCCCTCTCAGAGTCTGGCTGCAGTCACTTCATAGTTGTTTACTACTGTCAGGATGATACCCTCACTCGCGGTTCCATCAGTTTCTCAGACAGATGTTGCCACAGGACCCCCCATTGCTTTAGACCCAGTGACAGGGCCTCAACCACCACCACATTCTTCACCCCGAGGGGATGATGAGAGCCTACCCTAGGGGTATATTTGTATTTTGACACACTATGTATATTATTGAGCCTGCGAGCTCCATTTTTGGGATATCCGTTGACTCTATCCTGTGACATTGTACCCTTTTTCAAATGACATTATATGATGATGCAGTTTTGATGTGGCCCACATGTGTTATGTGATGCTTTTGCTTTATGTATTATGACATGTATGATGTGTAATTTATGATGCCATGTATGTCCTATGATGCCTATTTGTGATTTTTGATGCCATGATGATGCAATGCTTATTTATATGATTATGTTAATGTGTGCATGATGTATTTATGTAAAAGATGCAATGTTGATGATTATGTTAATGCAATGCTTGTGCTTATGTATATGATTTAATGCCATGGATGATGTATGTATGGACCTATTGCAATGTATATGATTATGTATGCACTTATGTTTTTGGATGTCACAGGATATCATTGTGGGATGGATGAGAGAAGATGATGAGACTGATGAGAGAAGATGACCAGATCGAAGAAGGGAAGACATGAGCCCTATGAAAATGCATGTTAATTCCTAGACCAAATCCTTCAAAACTTTACTGTAGGACTTTTAATATTTATTGCTCTCAATCATCATTGGGAAAACTATTGTAATGGCCAACAAACACCATGATATGACATAGATCAAGGTGTGCAAGGTCGTACCATTACATAAGACAAACAGTCACAGACAAGGATGATCATGACTCATACTATGAGCGTGATTGCCCAAGTCTTGTTGTCATAATCAACCACAAACAAAAAAATACAAGGACAGGTCATGAAACGTCGCTACTTCTCTAAATCCTGTTTCCAGGACATCCTTGAGAAACTAGTGACATGATTGCAAAAATACAAAAATAAAGTCCCTATGATGATATGTCGTTGCTTTTCTAAATCCCAAAATCAGGACCTCGTTAAGAAGCTAATAGTCATGCCCGTCAATTGTCATGCTACGTCGCTGCTTCTCTAAATCCTGCTTATTGGGATCTCACTGAAAAACTAATAACATGATAAAAGATCAAAAAGACAATTTGTCAAGTGTTTGCCAAGTGCATCTGGATATTCACTGTTTTGGCACCAAGATGTGCTGTTTGATAATGTCGAAATGTTGAAATGTTTAAAGTTTTGATTGACCTTGGAAAATGCCAAGAATTGGTGAATTCAGGAAGGACACATCCTGAATAATGCCGATGTCTAGAGGATTTGATCCCTAATGGTCGTAAGGGGTCCCTCAAAATAATGACGATGCCTAGGAAGGACACATCCTAAGGCATAAATAAAAGAGTTGATTCTTCAGAAGGACACATCTGAAGAATACTGCTGTCGCAAAGAGTGATCTTTAAATATCAAGAGAATAACTCAAAATGTCGAATGATGATGACGACACCTAGGAAGGACACATCCTAAGGCATAAATGATAGAGGTTATCGTTCAGAAGGACTCATCTGAAGACTAACCAAAATTTGACAGTTTGACTTGTTTATGATGATTTGACTTGTTTTGACCGAGTTTGACTTGTGTTTGATCGTATGCCGATATTATCATGATGATATGAGTGACATGTTGATGAGATTAGCCATGTTTGAACAAATGACTGTTTTACTTTGGTTTAGGAGTTTCCCCATGTCGAAATTGATTGAAGAGTTTTGACGTGTGTGCTAGTGTAGTGCCATGAACCCTAATGGACTGATCTAGTGCGGCCTCGGGGGCTCATCAATAGATGGCCTTGCCTACGTCTCACACTCAGAGACCTCGTAGTTCGACATGACTAATGACTTTGTCTTGGTGAGCAAATATTGCGTCATGATTTTATTTTGACAAACCTAAAAGGACTGACCTAATGTCTCAGGGATTCAAGCATGAGTCTTTCCTATGTAGCAAATGCACAGAGACAACGTAGTTCAGACAGATGACGAAGACTGATTTGACATGACTGACTTTGACAAGAGATGCCCATGTGTTTGCACTTTTCGACCAGTCTGATGTTTTTGTTTGGTTTTGTTCAGGACATTTTATGATTTTTAGGTCTTTTTTCAGGACATTTTGTGATGTTTTTGGGTCTTTCTTCAGGACTATTTGCCAATGTTTTTGTCTTTTTTCAAGACTTTTTGTGATGTTTTTGATCTTTTTTTAGGACTATTTGCCAATGTTTTTGTCTTTTTTCAGGACTTTTTGCCAATGTTTTTGGTCCTTTTTTTTCAAGACTATTTGCCAATGTTTTTGTCTTTTTTCAGGACTTTTTGCCAATGTTTTTGTCTTTTTTTGGACTTTTTGCCAATTTTCAAGATCATGTGTGACATCTACTGCAGTTTCATGATAAACATTTTGCCCCCAGTCAGGTCTAAGACTTAGCCATTTGCAAGGGACATGGACGGGATGCTGCTAACTTGGTAGACGGATAGTCGTCGAGACTTGATGTTAATCATTTATCTACTAGGACAGGTAGGGTAGGATGTGATGGCAATTTTGCGGAATAATGGCAGAAATACCTTTCATCCTAGGCCTAGTTAGACCAAGTGATAGTAGATGGCAAAGCAATGATTGATTATGCATGGCACCTATTTGCCAGGTTTTCACCATGGTACTTGTCCAAAGTGCCTGTTTGCCAGGTTTTCACTATTCAACAAATCATTTTTCTCTTTACTATTTTCATGATTTTTTGATTTTTTTGGTGTCACCAAGACACCTGTTTGCCAGATTTTCATCAAGGTGATGATTTTTATCATTTTTCATTTTTTTTGTATTTTATGATTCTTAGCTCCATCCTCTGATGCTATGCGTAGAACTTTCAGAGATGTAAACTATTGATGGGTTCTATCAACTGTTTCCCATATGGAGTTGCCAATTGATAAGCTCTGGAACCAAAAGAAGATATGATAATATAGGGACCTAGCCAGTTTGGTTCAAATTTTCCTAGCTTTTCTCTATCTGCTTGGTTCTTGGGGTTCTGCATTAGAACTAGGTCGCCGATATCAAACTTTTTGACCATAACCTTTTTATTGTAGCTGCGACAAAAGCGGTTCTAATATGCTTGGAGATGATTCAGTGAGTTTTGTCGTCTTTCGTCCAGCATTTCCAGCTCGTGCAATCGTGATTGTCGGTACTCCTCTTGATTAGTAAGACCCTTCAAGGAGACTCGTAGCGAAGGAATTTTGACCTCAATAGGTAAGATGGCTTCAGCGCCAAAGACTAGGTCAAATGGGGTGGCTCTTGTAGGCATACGAATGCTAGTTCGATAATCCCATAAAGCAGGGTTAAGTTGTATGTGCCAGTCGCGGCTAGCGTCATTGACAGTCTTTTTTAAAATCTTGACAATGGTTTTATTGGATGCCTCAGCTTGGTCGTTTCCTTGCGGGTAGTATGGAGATGAAAAGTGGTGTTGGATATGGAATCGTTCATATAACTCACGTACGTATTGGTTTTTGAACGGACGTCCGTTGTCAGTGATGATGGACTGCGGAAGGCCATACCGACAAATGATGTAGTTGAGGATGAACTTTGATATTTGTTTGCCAGTAATATATGTCAATGGGATGGCTTCAATCCACTTTATGAAATACTCAGTGGCGGTAATAATGAATTTATGGCCATTGGATGAGGTTGGATGAATCTTACCCACGAGGTCGAGTCCCCATTGAGTGAAGGGCCAAGGAGAAGTGATGGGCTGGAGTTCTTGTGCTGGAGCATGGACCAAGTCATTGTGTATTTGACATTTGTTACAAGTCCTGACATATTCAATTGCATATTTTTCCATTGTCGGCCAATAATACCCAAGTCTCGTCAGTTTCTTAGCTAGTGTAGGACCACTCGAATAAGAACCACATATACCATCGTGTACTTCTCGTAAGGTTGTACATGCTTCGTCAGTGTCAAGAAATCTAAGGAGGGTATCATCGAAACTACGGCGGTAGAGGGTGTCACTGACAATGGCATACCTTACGGATTTTCTAATGAAGGACTTCTGTTGGTTATTTGATAGGTTCGGTGGGAGGGTGTGAGACTTTAGGTAATCGTAAATGTCTTAATACCAAGGAGAGTTGAGACCAACAAGTTCACAAACCATTTTTGATTCTGGGATATTGTATGCCAGTATCAAAAGTTGTTCTACTAAGAACTCAAATTGTGGCCCATTTTTAGGGATGTCCAAGAGAGAACTGATGGTAGCCATTGCATCAGCTACCTTATTCTGTGCCCTGGGGATTTGCTCAAAATAAATCAATTGAAAGTATGTCAGGAAACTGTCCACCATCCTCTTGTAGGGAAGCAACTTCTCATCCTTTGTTTCATAGTCATCATTCACTTGGTTGATCACGAGCTGGGAATCCCTGAATACAAGCAATGTCCGAATTTTCCATTTGATTACCAACTTGAGACCTGTGACTAGTGCTTCATATTCGGCAATGTTATTTGTGCAAGGGAAAGCAATCCTGAATGACTTAGGAATTGAATCTCCTTGTGGTGTGATAAACAAGATTCCAACGCCTGAGCCATGACTCGTATGAGACCCATCAAAATATAGCTTCCATGGTGCTGTCGGTTCCACATGAAAAATTGACTCATTGGAAAAATTAGTTACTAATGGATGAGTGGCTTGAATTGGTGCATCTGCTAGTTGATCTGCTATTACTTGCCGATTTATTGCCTTGCACTCAACATACTGTATGTCATACTCGCTTAGGATCATGACCCATTTTGCCAACCGACCTGTTAATGCTGCTCGACTTAGTAGATATTTCAATGGATCAATCTTGGCAACCAGTTGTGTCTGATGACTGAGCATATAGTGTCTTAGTTTTTGGGACACAAAGACAACAGTGAGGCATGCCCATTCAATGTATGTGTAGTTCAACTCATAGCCTATCAATGTGCGGCTGATGTAATAGATTGCTCTTTCTTTTCCTTCATGATCATCTTGGGCCAACAATGCCCCCAGTGCTGAACTAGTAGTTGAGATGTATAGAATCAATGGCTTTCCATGAATGGGCGGCATGAGTACTGGTGTTGACAGTAGGTAATATTTGATTTGCTTGACATTTATCCGATCCGAGACATTTGTCTAATTAAAATATCTCATGTTCTTAGGCTGTCTATTGCTTTGAAGCTTTGCCTGGGAAACTATGTATCCCAATAGTTTTCCTGATGTGACCCCAAAGACACATTTCTCTTGTAAAATTATGTCAAGTACTCTCAAATGATCTTTCCTAGTTGCTGATTTGGCCAACAGGTCGTCTACATAATCCTCCATTATATTGTGCATCATGTCATGGAAGATAGTCGTCATAGCCCTTTGATATGTGGCACCTGCATTTTTGAGACCAAAGGGCATGACGTTCCAATAGTATGTACCCCATGGGCAAGTAAATGCTATTTTGTGTTGATCCTCAGGAGCAATGCGGATTTGATTATAACCAGAGAAACCATCCATTAGGGATAGCATCTCATGTCCTGCAGTTAGGTCGACTATGATGTCAATGTTGGGCAAAGGAAAGTCATCCTTTGGACATGCCTTGTTTAGATCCCGAAAGTCTATACATACCCGAATCAGCCCATTTGGCTTTGTCACCGGCACTAGATTAGAAATCCATTCAGCATAATCTATAGACCTTATGAATGCGGCATCCAGTAATTTATTTAACTCAGCCTTGACCAATAGAGCAACTTGAGGGTGCATTTTGCGCAACTTCTGCTTGACTGGTTTAGCATTGGGTAATAGTGGTAGATGATGCAGAACCAGTTTAGGGTCCAATCCCGGCATGTCTGCATAGGACCATGCAAAGTTGATTTTCCGTTCTGCAAAGAATTTATGAAACTCTGGTTTCTCTTCATCAGTCAATGATGCCGCAAATAGGACCATCTTGGGGTCTTCTGCAGTTGAAATGTTATCCTCTATTGTGTCCTCAATAAGCATGGCTGATTTCTCCTGTTGCACAGGGAGAAATTCCAGTCCTCCATCTTTGGGCACCTTAGAGAGGTTTTCACCCACATATTTGTCCTTTATTTTTACTATTTTATCGTCAAGAGGTGTCTTTCAGTTTTCACCTAGAGACGTTTCATTTTTTGCTTTATTTTTACTTTTGTGACTAGAGGACTGAACAGTCTCGCCGAAGTATGCGGTGCCATCTAAATCAATAGCAAATCCTTATTTGTGGTCCCCACTAGGTATGCCTTCTCGTAATCCCATGAATTCGGCAATGGCTTTATCATTTTGGAATGTGTCTAGAACTGGTGGTCCTTATTGGTCCCAATCGACTAGTTCAGGGTAAACTAAAGAGATGCCATCGTCAAGGCTAGTGAATTAGGGTGAGGATGCGGACATCATGCAGATGGATTCGTTGATGTTGTAGATGAGGTTATCATCATCCAACTCTACATCGGACTCTATCCAATATTCTCCTTCACTAGTGTCATATTCATTGTCATAATAAGGAGTGAAGGTTTTAGAGCCCTGGTTATCAATGTCGTCTGACACTTCAGATAGATTAGACTGAGGGGGGTTAGATGATGGCTGTTGTGTTTTATGGGAAGTGGTAGTAGGGCTTTGACTATTTGGTGCCTGTTCAATTTTGAATGTTTGCCAAAATCATTGTTCAGAGATCAATTCCCCTGGTTCGACAAATAAATCATCAAGACAACAGTCACTTAGGGATCGTTTTGAGCCAAATTCCCACTCGTGGGAGTCAGTTTTGGTGAGGGGTTCCCTAGTAGTCTCGACACTGTCAGAAGCATGTACTCGCTCATTTAAAAGTCCAAAGGTACGTCGATCACCATTGGCAAGTGATCCAAACCCTAATCCAAGATACTTTAGAATTTGAAAAGTTTCTATGGGTTCCCTTTGGCCTGTTTTATCTTTTCCTAGGCCACTAGTACCATTGTAGCCTTTAGCCTTCATGAAGTCATAGCCTTTGCCATATATTTGAACTAGTAATGGGGGTAATGTGACCGTATCCTTATAGATCCATCCTGTGATGTCAGCAAGGTCTTCCTCACTCATGTCTCCCCACTTGATAAAAACTGTATATGGTGGGACTATGATGGTTTCCTGAGGTTCCATTCGGAAACATGGCCGACCATAGTCCTTGGGAGATTTAGGCATTGTTGTTATGCTGTATACTGTGTGCAGTTTCAATTCTGCGTAGCCAAGGTCCTAGATTTTGACAGTTGATTCAGTCTTCAGGTTGGTGGAAGGTGGTGGTATGGTAGAAGACGTGGATGGAGCGGATGTGGAAGATGACGTGAGTGTGGAGGGGTCGATGTACTTGGATGACGAGGGGCCAGGTGCTTCTCGATTAATAGGTACTCGATTTTTGGAGATACCTATTAAATTGGTACAATATTGGAAAGGGTCGGGGTCTTCGTATATGGTGACCTCTGTACCGTCAAAAGGAAACTTGAGGCATTGGTGGTATGTTGATGGAACAACTTTTAAAGTGTGGATCCATGGACAACCAAGTAAAATGTTATATGGTAGTTCCAAATCCAGGACCTGGTAGGTTGTGTCTACAATGACCGGCCCCACTCTGATAGGGAGAGAGATAACACCCCTTGAAGAGCGTTCCCCGTCATCGTATGCTTTGATCACTATGCTTTTTGTTGGGTCTACACACGCATCAAAGAACCCAAGAGCCTTAACAAATTTGAGGGAGCATATATTCAATCCTGCTCCGCCATCTACTAAAACTCATCTAACTTTGTGCTTGTGGACAAAAGTTTCTATGTGTAATCTCAGAGTGCCATCGCTCACATAATGCGATCAATAATCCCCTGTTCGCCCGAATGGTGGGCATGAACGCAACATAGAATAAACCCAGTCGCATCAATCATCGTCGCTCTCGTGGGCCTAACTGATCAGCAAATCGAAAGGTGATCGGTCTGCTCTCCCTCATGTAGATAGGGGCAAGCTACCTCTGCAAAAAGACGAACACTGCATCAGCACTTTTTGGACAACCGACAACATCATGGAAAGCAACTAGGGGCATGAAAACATCAAAGCAAGTTGTATTAAAGAAACAAGAAAATGCGTCGCAAACAATCAATTGCATCACGAAAACACAACTGCGTCGTTCAAAACATCAAGTGCGTCTCGACATGACAATTGCGTCTCGATATGACACTTGCATTGTGACTTTTTGCGAGTGCATCGCAACATGGTGATTGCGACACCGTCATACAATTGCGACGGTCAAAACAATGTTTGCGTTGCAAATTATCAATTGCAGCTTTCCAATGGTCATTTGCGACTCGATAAGTCACTTGCATCACATGACTTGTCATATGCGGCAAAAACCACTGGTGCAGTCAATTTGGCCTTGGTACTTGCGTCACGACGCATCAAATGCGTCGAACGTGAAGGAAATTGCGGCTTACGTGAACGCATATGCGTCGCGGCACATGCGTTGACTACCCTAAAAAGCATTAAATAGCACGTAAAATGATAAAATGACAAAGTGAGTTTAAAGTACATACCACCGGCTCTGAGCCCTCTGGCCGTCTGAAGGTCCTCACGATCTCTCTGCGATGCTGTGACACTAGAATAACCATCCTCACTGATGCGCCTTTCGCTCTGAGCTCTCAGGTCTTGCAAGGTAAATAGTAAAAGTAAATTTACTTTTACCCCTTTGTCAACCTATTTATAAGGTCAAAATGACATTTTTCAAACAAAGTCAATACTGGAGGCTCATTTGAACACCTTTGACTTCCTCGTAAGTTGCTTTAAACATGTCAGAATCTGAAACCGACTGCGTCGTTATTTTTTTGGTCATCAATTTGATTTATCGGGACCCTTTGCAAATTTTTTTGGCACCGGCTCAAAATTTGAAAATTTCTCGAGGGGGCAATGATACTCAGTACCCTCGCCGGGGCATATTCTTGGCTTATTTTCTTTGTCACAACGTGACAAGCGACATTATGACAAAGAGGGGAAAAATGTAGACACCTAAAAATGACCTAGGCCTGCAAGCTTCATTTTTACCACTTTCGTCCTATCATAATTATGACATTTAATTATGTCCTTGGTCCACATTCGACTATTGATTAAATAATTCATAATTATTTAATTAATTCATGTCTTGGTTTTCTTCATAATTATTAAATAAATAAATAAATTTATTTATTAAATACGTCATTAGCTGTCTAAGTCTTTCTTTAATTAAATAAATTTCTTAATTTATTTAATCCCCCTTTGTCATTTAATTCTTCTTGATTATTAAATAAATAAATTTCATTTATTTATTATATACATCACTAACTGTCTTAATTACATAAATTCATTAATTTATTTAATTAATTAGTCTTGTCTGCTAAATTAAATAATTAAATTTAATTATTAAATTGCCAATTAATATTCTTCTCATTTTAAATAAATTAAATTATTTTAAATGTCATGTCAATCTTAACTGTCAGTCCTTTTTGATAAATAATCTGAAAAAGATTATTTATTATCTCTCAAAATCTATAATTTGAATTATTTTAATTCAAAATAGTAATTAATCTTCTAAAAATCAAGCAATCGGGCAGATTCTTGATTTTTCAAATCTTATCTTCAGTCTACATCTTATCTCTTTGATTTTTCAAATCTTGCAAATCAGGCAGTCTTATCTTCTTGATTTTTTGAAAATATTTATTTTCTAATTAATTTGTCTCATTTATTCTCCACCATCGATCCGATTTTATTCTAACCGTTTGATTAAGGATTTTTCCCTAACCCTAATTAGGGATTCCCAGGTTTAATCTAGATCATTCATTTTAGGTTCTTGTCATTGATTTATCTTGTCCGTCCGTTCGAAATGGCCTTTTCTATAAAATGCCATCTTCTTCTCATTTTTGAGGACAGACATTTGGCATAATTACTATAGGCATTTATTTACTCTCACATGTTCATGGTCATAGGCAATTTTAGTATTTTGATTTAGGCAATATTTTAGACATAAGCATTGGTTTGTAGACATAGTCATTTAGGCATATCAAATCCTTCAAATCTTGTTGTAGGGCTTAGGCATTTTAGATTGCTCAAAAGACGAATCTGAGGGCAACATTCTCCATCAAGCAAGAAGGTATTACGAAAGGGAATCATGGAGGTATCAACAATCAGGTATAATTGTTCTTTCGTCTACTTCCTTTGTGTTTCGTAAAATCTTTGGGTTTCGATTATTATTTATTGTTTATTGTTAACACTCCAAATCTGAAGAAAACCCTGATTACACTTAGTTTCCTACATTTCTATTTTGTGTTATGTGGAAATTGTCTTTAAATGGCTACAAGTTTCCAACACAATGTTGTTGATCAAAGATATGCGTAAAGTTTCAAAAGGTTGATTGTGATTTCTGCATTACTTCATCATGTAAATGATATTTATTCTTTGATCATTTTTGAGAAGAAAGATGGTTGTTATATAGAATTTTTGTTTCAAAATGAATTCTCAAGATTGCATAGTAGAATGTCCTCATCAATGGTTCAAAAACATTAAGAGGATTTAGATGCGAATAATCAGTGTATTTTTATTACATAATCGTTGTGATTGAAGAAATAATGTTGAGTTTTAAGTGGGATGAGGGAATAGATTGAAAAATCTATGGAATTGTGAAATAAATTGATTTGTTAGGAAATAGATGGATTAGTCAACCAATCAAATTGAGCAATGAAAGGATTGTAATTTTCTCAATCATATAAGTGGGTGAGGATAATTAATTAATTAATATTTTTGTAGTTGAACATGCAATCAAGTTTGAATTTTGCAAACAAAGTTATATTTGTTTTATTTTACCTTTTTGATGTTGTTTTGAATAATTAAATTAATTATTCAAATTTAGGTTAAAATGACATTGTTAAACTATTATGTTTTAATAATTCAACTAACTTGGGGGAATAGGGTAAATTAGTGACATAATTAATAATTGATGTTATTTAATTAATCAGGAGGAATAAAGTTAGATCAGGAATACATTAAATAAATAAAATTTATTTAATTGGTCAAAAATAATGAAAATGTGAATTAATTAAATAATGTATTATTATTTAATTAATAAAATAAATTAGGGTTTTTTATGTATTTGATATGAAATGCAGTGATATTAGGTGACAATGATGTTGATGATGAGACAATATCATTCAGAATGTGTGATAAGTGTTAGGTCTATTTTACATGTCTACATTTTACCCCTGTTTGAGACAAAGTATTGGTTGCTTTGTTTCAAAGAAATTGATGTTAAGATCAAGATTTGAAAAAAATTATATACCCCACTCTTTTTTTATGGTCAGCGGAATGATGGTAGGATGTTGGGCTGTCCCCTCGAGAGGTTGGCCAAAAATATCACTTTTGAGGTTGGGCTCATGACAATATTTCATTGCAGTTTAGATGTATAGAGGATGCAAAATTAATCCTATAGGTCTCTTGTGGAAAGTTTAGATGTTCTCAAGAGCTCCTAATTTTAACCTAGGAAGGTTTCATAGGTAAAAAATTAAGGTTTTGGGGGTTCAAATATGTAATTAGGGTTCAAATTACCTCATTTTCACTTTGAGCCTATAGGAAATTCTTGCCTCTAGATTTCATGTTTTCTCAATTGTTGAGGTGCCATGGCAAGGTTTTGAGGAGCCTCACATTGTACAAATGTGGCTCATGAGTTCATATGGCCTATAGGAATTGGTGCCCTGGTATGTACCCTTTCATTTTGCATTTTCATCTTTTCGTGTTTGTGTAAGTAATGCATGAAGTCAAAGTTTTCAATAGCATTAGGTTTATGTTTTGTTCACTTCTACATAATTTTGATCACTTTTGCTATTTCTGAATGGTTTGCTCTTGATTTTTGTGTTCGCACTTGCTAAAAAAAAATTCTCTTGACCTAAAAGTGTGCATTTTTTTTGCTTATGCCTTAAAATTTCACTTTTGACTTTTTTGTGCCATTTTGTACACCTTTGTTTAAATTTTTTTCTTTTGAAAAATATTCTCACTTTTGAGATTTTTCCTTTTGACAAAAAATTTACCACTTTCACCTATCTATAATGGTTTTACAAAAATTATGTCCACTTTTGACAAAAAGGTTTTGCTTTGGAATATTTTGGAATTTTAAGACAATTTTTTTTCCATTTGAGATGCATTTTAAATTTTCGTAGTAAATCCCTAACATCGTGGGTTGAATGGATATAGGTGGTTCTTAATACACTCTAGTTGAGGGAGTGATGATCATGTTATTTGTTTGATTTGATCATTGGGTTTTAGAAGCTAGAGCGAGATGTTATAGATGTTGTCAGGTTGTGGCATATTTGCTACATGCCTAAAATCAGATGCCTTAGAGGGATGATGACCACTCTTCTAGAGAGGTGGCACTTAGAGACCTCATCCTTTCATTTACCTATTGGGGAGGCCACCATCACTCTAGAGGATGTGTGGACGATCCTTTATATAGCCATTCATGGAGAGCTCGTTACATATTTTGTTTGATGAGGTACCTGGTACTTGGTCTGAGACATCTTTAGGTTTGGGAGGTAGAGATATACTTATCTAATTTTGTGGCCAGTGTTGATTCTATTTCCCTAGTTCTCTATGGTTTGGTCATGGGGCTTGTCATTCCTAATAGGTGAGGCTGATAGTTTCTATAGAGAAGGTGGATTTTCTACTCACAAACTCTCTTCATTTAGAGAGCCTCAGAGGGTGAACTTCCCTCAACTACCTCAAGGAACAACAACGGGAGTTCTAGGATCAAAAAGAGTAGGTCATGAAGATTTTCTACACAAACTGACAAGCTCTCATCCAAAGGATGATAATGTGGAATACAAATGACAATGTGGAATGTTGGCATCCTAGAGTCGTGTTGACGTATTGTATGGACCAAAAATTGAGATTATCACATAAAATGGCTAAATGACTGCTAACAATTAGATTACTAAGAAATTATAGAATGTAGGAAAATGACATAAAGTGATAGAACTAAAATAAAGTGTAGAAATAATAGAGATAAGGAGAAGAAAGGAAAGAAAATGCTCACAACAATCCAAGTAATGAAGCCTCTAGCTAGTAGATATCTTCAATGCCTACATTTGTAAGATCTGGAGAAAGTTTCGGGGTTGTATAGGCATTTTCCTTAGTCAAAACCCCATTTTGGTGTTCTCACCTCCATGGAAAGCCAAAAGATAGAAAGAAAAAGTGTAATCAAAATGGAAAAATTGCGCGGTGAAAGAAAAACCTACTCAAGAGTAGAACCCGCACCATCAAGTATGAGTGATAAAAGAAAACCCTGCTCGAGGAGGAGAACACGTGTCAAAAAGAGGTGATAAAAGCAATCCCCACTCAAGGAGGAGAACCTATATCAAAAAGAAAAGATGTAATAGATAAGGGATATGGAATCCCAAAATGCTCACAAGCATAAGACAAGGGAGATAGACATGAGAGCCAAGAGGGCTAAGAAAGCTTGAGAGTGTTGCAAAGGGAGGTGCCAAGAGAGCTTGAAGCTGTTGTGACAAGTAAGGGAGTTGTGAAAGCAAGAGCAAGATGGGAGAAGAAAAATTTAGAGGTTGGAATGAAGCTAGAGAAGTGCTAGAGAGAAGTTAGAAGAACTTAGAAGAATGGAGCTAGAAGAAGTTAGAGGTAGAAGAGAGGAGCTAGAAGAACTTAGAAGAACAAATGGATTAAAAATAATGCTTTTTAGGAGGGAAAAGAAGCTTCTTGAGCCATTACAAGGAATCCTCAGCTGCTACCACTAAAAAAATAAGTGACAAGTGGAAAACATGCACGAAACTGGTCATTTGAATGTTGAAACATCGCAAGACACTAGTGTGGCACACAAATGTCTACCTAGTGTGCTAGTGTCCAAACATGCCATACAACAAAAAAACATGAATGTGAAAAGAATTTTTTTTGATGCAAAGCTGACATGTGAATAAAAGTTGATGAAAAGGGGTGCTAAAGCATCTTGAGAAGGGAAAAGTTTGATGCAAGGGCCAAAATGATCCTACACAAATGTTAGGGAAGTGGACACTAAGGCGGGTACAAGAATGTATGTGAAATTGTGAGAGGTGCAATTTTATGACTATACAATTTCCTATTGGTTAGGGTGTGTGGATCAAGCAGACATTTGAGAACAACATTAGATATGCATGCGGCTCATGTCTCCTTAGACATTTGTATAGAGATATGCACTAGGTTGTGTATCATGGAGGGAGATCTATTTCTAGTGGTGTCTCTATACTGCATGTATGGGCCTAGGAGCACATCCCAGTTGCTCAACCTAATGGTATTTTGGATCAGACTCTAAGGGATCCATATTCTTATTGTTATGGAGATTTTCATCACTGTACCTAGCCTAGAAAACTTCCCTACTAGTGCCACATTTTTTATGATATGCTAGGTTTTGTATGGAGGACATATTTTGATTGCAAGGCATGGCCTGACAACCAGGAGTAGTTAGTATTTTGTAGATAGACTAGATGGCTCATTGGTTGAATTCACTCTTTGCTAGAGAGCTATCCACTTGACAAGGTTTGTCAGTAGTTTGGTGAGCGACAAGGTGATTTTTTGGATGCTTATGAGGCTTTTTTTGGCTAGACTACTAGAGAGGTCTGTGTCTGGGGTTTACAGGCTGATTGTAATCTAGTCGTTGTGGATTTTAGAGCTCTTTCCCCATTGGAGTGGGGTTGGCTAGTGGGTTTAGAAAATATTGGGACTACCCTAGATTTTGATTAGTGGTGGGAATGCCATATTTTGCTCAGATTTATAGATATTGTTGGTGTTCTTGTAGTAGGTAGAGCTAGCATTACTGGTCACTAAGGAGAGAGGCAACTTTTTGAGATCATTGTAGAGAAGCTTGTAAGATCCCGACTGGATGATGGATAGGGCGATCCAATGCAATAGGATCAAGGACAAGCCATATGTCCTCCTCCTCTACCTAGAGATGAAACAGTACAATTAGCATAGATGATAGCTATGAGGGATGCAGAAGTAGTGTGGTGATAGGTTGTGGAGGCTCAAGTTGCTAAAATGACAGTGGAGAGGGATCACTTGAGGGTAGAGCAAGATAGCAAGAGCGGGTGATGCCATTCTACAGAGGCCTAAGTAGAGGTGATTATAGTGGAGAGAGATACTCTTAGAGCAGAGCATGATGCTCTTCATGTAAAGCGAGATCAGTTGTTAGAGGTTGACATATTATCAAACACTCTATGATGTCTTCATTCCTAGAGCTCAGTGGCAGTTGTGGTTTGGAGAGCCCAATACTACTACGGGTGCTACATTAGGTGGGAATTCCATTAGATAGCTTATCCACAACCTTCTCCCCACCACAATTAGGATCCTTAGAGGTCCCTTCCTTCATCCAGGTAGTGGCATATTTACATTTTATGTTTATGATGTTTACTATTTAGAGACTTATATTGCAAACATGATTTTGTATATATATTCATCAGCCTAGCTGAGGCCTCATAGATATGTTTTTTTTTGTATTATCCTATCACATATGTTTTGTTGATGATATAATATGACATTCTCATTTTGATATATATGAGATATACATAATTTGATTCAACTTCATTATGTATTATGTAATGACTATTGATGATGATGTATGATTTATACGTGCTTTGTACTTTTCTAATGTATGCATATGATGTTGATGGATGGATGATTGATATATCATTAATATATGAATGGATGGGTGATCGATATATCATTATGATATATGATTTTATATGATTTATGTTGATTATACATGATAAATGACATTTTTATTGCTTTATTATCATCATGATATGTATTGACGACATTGTCGATGCATGATGGATATGGAACTAATGATATTTTCATGCAGGATAGAGTTGTTAGTTAGAAGAAATATTGGATGTTGGATAGAAATTGATGTTGTTAGTTATTAATGAGTGTTTCTTTTGCTTCACATAGATACTTCACATCTTTAACAATCCTTTTTAATGTAGCAAACATACACTATGCACCAAGGTATTAATAACCAAGGTGACTTTGTATCCATTGCATGGAACTTGACTTGACATATAAAGAATATTCTTGCTCATACCAAACATATAGAAACTTTGTTTAAAATATATGGTTAGGTTGTGTTAAAAAATTTTAGACTAATTACATAGAGAGGTATGCAATACCTCACACACAACTACTACATGAATTGTTTTAAAAAAACTTCCATACACTCAATAAAGCAATTATTGACCATGGTAGTATCACAAAAATGTCTTACAAATAGAAAACTGAAATGATGCTCAATTTCCCCCATTCCTTCTCTAAATCCTTATGGACATCCTTAAGAGATCCTGGGAATGAGTCAATAAAATAAATTGAAAAGATAAGACTATAAAAAGATAAAACAATGTTGCAGTATCACTTGCCATAGCTATTTTAGGTTTTAGGCTATTATCCATTGTTAATCATGTCTATCATAGGAACGTATCCATTAAGGCATATCTCAGGATGTTATTGTTGAATTGTCAAAAGATAGGTAGTTAACACTTTTCCATTGTTTTTGTCTATTTGTAATCCAAGCTTTGTGATTGTTTGCTTGAAAGTTCTAGCTTTTTATGTTTTCTATGTTCATTTGTCTATTTTTTCAAAGGTTGAATGTGATGATTTGTTTATTTATGGATGGAAATTTTATTTTGGATTGTGATGATGGAGATAGGACTTTTCAATTTTTTTTTGTTTTATGATGTTGTTTTTGTTGTTTTCAAGGGACTAACCTAGGGCCTTGGGGGCTAATAAAAATTAATCCTTTCCTATGTTGTACATGTAGAGGCTTGTAGTTTGCTTAGTTTGACAAGAACATGTTTTTGAATTTTTCTATTTTATGGATTTTTTTTGGATTTTTAATTTTTTGACTAAGTTGAAAGAAAGCATGATAGACAACTAAGGGGTCTGACCTAGGGCCTTGGGGGTTGATAAGCCTTGCTTGCATTGTACACACAAAGACCACGTATTTTGACTAGTTTGACTCAAAGCATAACATGTTTCTAGAAATTTAAACAATGTTGATAACTTGGATTGTTATTCCACTTCTATTTCTAGAGGGTATGTTGTGAGAAATCCACTTGAACTAGCCATGAGGTTCAAGAAAATCCTGATATCTTAGAATTTTGAGTGAAGGAATAATCAGAAGTTGTTTTGGTTTTTTTTTTTTATAGATGTTTTTTTATTTTCGATAGTTCTTCCCATGATGGGATGATCAAGGATCTAATCCATGAATAGTTTTGAAAAGTTTCCCCAAGTTTGAGACAAGACTACTTTCCTAAATCAGTAATGAGCCATGGTTGGACACATGCTTTATTATGGTATGAATGGGTGGATGCTTTTCATAATGTTGATAGATAACAACACAAGTCTTATTCAATCATAGCACCTATTTTCCATGTTTTCAGTATGTTAATTTTTCTAGGAGTGCCACAAAGTGGTTTTCACTAAAAGAACGATTTATTTCTCTTTACTATTTTTCTTTCTTTTGATTTTTTTTGGATTTTTTCCCTTTTGCTTGGGGTATTATAATGTATTTCAAGTGTAGAACCTCTTGAGATACCTCCTAAACCACAACTTGCTATGATAATGAATGGGCAAAACTAATTGGGTTTAATCTTACCTTTTCCATCGTGATTCATTTGTACCATCTGATTCTCTTTGAGTACCAAGTCACCAACCTAAAAGTTTTTGTTCTTGATACTTTTATCATAGCTTTTTTTGAGCTAATTATGATAAACCTAAAGATGGTTTAACACAATTAAACACCTTTCCTTTGGGATTTCCAACTCATTTAATCTAGATACATGTATTCTTCATTAGTGACCATGCCTTTTAGTGATATTCACAATGAGAGGATTTTGACTTTGATAGGTAAGATAACTTCTGATTTGTAGACCAAGGAGAAAGGTGCGGTACCTGTAGGTATTTGGATATTGTTTCAATAAGCCCATAGGGTTGGGTTTAGTTGAAAATTCCAATCGCATCTGACATTATTATTAGTTTTCTTAGTATCTTCAAGATGGTTTTGTTAGATTCTTTAGCCTGATCATTTCCTTGGGGATAGTACATCATGGAGAATCTGTGCTAGATAGAGAACTTGGAACAAAGATCTTGGAAATATTGATTCTTGAATGTATTTCCATTGTCTATTATGGTGGTTCTGTCAATTCCATACCTACAAATCAAATAATTTAAAATGAACTTGGATATATGTTTTCCAGTGATGTAGGTCAATGGAATTGCATCTATCCATTTAGTGAAATATTCAGTTGCAAAAATAATAAATTTATGCCCATTAGAAGTAGGAGAAATATTACCTACCAAGTCTAATCCCCATTGCGAGAAAGGTCATAGTGTGGTGATAGGTCTCAACTCATGTTTTGGTGCATTAACGAGGTCACTATGCTATGGGAATTGATAGTATTTCCAAGAATACTGAATACATTCTTGTTCCATGGAGGGCCAATAGTACCTTGTTCTAAGTAGTTTTTGTACTAGGCTAGGTCCACTAGAGTGAGATCCACAAATTCCTTCGTGTACCTCTTGTAAGGTAGTTTGTTCTTCTTCTACATTAAAACATCGGAGTAAAAAACCATCTAGACTTTGACAATATAAGGTATCTCATAGGATCATGAATCAAGAAGTCGTACAAGTGGAGGTCTTATATTGTGTTGTTGTCAAGTCAAGTGGTATGATACCATGCTAGATGTAATCAAATGTGTCCTTGTACCATGGTAAATTAGGACAAACAACAACACACACTAGTTCTGATTTGAGGATATCGTTCGAACATTGGTACGAGTAATTTCTCTATAAGGAATTCATACTTAGGAATGTTCTATGGAATATCAAGAAGTGAATCTATTGATGCCATGGCATCAACTGCTCTGTTATTGATCTTGAGAGTTTTTTAAAATGTTATGGTGGCAAAATATTCCTTAGAACTATCCACCATTCTTTTATACAACATCATCTTGTCATATTTTTTTTGATACTCATCATTCACTTATCTAAAAACCAGTTGAAAGTCTCCAAAGACCTACAGTTCCTTTATCCTCCATTCAATAGCCATCTTGAGTTTTGTGATTAGGGCTTCATACTATGAGATATTATTTGTGTAGGGGAAAGAAATTTTGTATGCCTTAAGTATACTACCTCCCTTTGGTGTCAGAAATAGGGTGCCTTCTCTAGAGCCATCTTGAATGCGGGACCCATCAAATTATAAGGTCCAATGGCTTGTCTATTTTGTCAGCAATATACTTTCATCTAGGAAGTCTATTGTAAGAGGCTTGTGATCTTCCATTGGTGCTTCAGTTAGTTGGTTTGCTATGATCTGTCCTTTTATGGTTCTCTTATCTACATACTCAATGTCCAACTCACTCAAAATCATTACCCATTTAGTAATTTTCCCTATTAGAGTTGCTTTTGCTAATAGGTACTTTAGTGGATCTACCTTTGATTTCAACTTTTCTTTTCTATTTAAGATATAGTGTCCTAGCATCTATGTCAAAAATATGACAGAGAGACATGCTCTTTCAATGGGTGAGTAGTTCAACTCATAGCCCACTAGTGTTTGGCTAATGTAGTTGTGTGATGGGCAAGGAATGCATCAAGAAATGTGTGAAATCAAGATCAAAATGCAAGATTGAAATAAAAAAAACTAATCTAATTCAAAACACTTAATCTATCCTATTACATCACTCATGAAATGTGTAAATACAAGCTATTTGAATGAAATGATATCCTAATATATTCAAAATAAATTCAAATAAACAAAAGAAGAGTTTACCAACCTATTTTGGAGTGTATTTGCATGATGTTGGGTTGTTCGTATCACTGCAAAGCTCGCATTGCTTGGTGCAAAAGCTTGATGAACAATGCTTGTGTTTGAAGAAATGAGGAAGGTCTATCAATGGTGATCTTGAAAACACTTCGTTGCATAAGGTAAGTTGAAATTCTCCTCCCTATTTGTGAATAGAAAGGCTTGTTATATAGAAAAAACAATTTTGAACTAGTGGTCAAGATCACGTTGGAGAATATCCAGATCAATGGTCAAAATGAGTTGAAGGGATTTAGACATGAGGATATTGTGCAAAGTTGATTGCACAATTAGGGTGATTGAAGAATAGATTGGATAGTTAGGATTTTGATTGCTTAGTTAGAAATTGATTGATCAATTAGGGTTCAGTTAGGAATTAGATGGTTGAGTTCAAAAAATTAGATTGCTTAGTTAGCAATCCATGATTTTCTCAATCAAAAAGTGGGTGTAGAATATTAATTAATTAATTCTATTTTGATTTTGATTTTGATTTTAGCTAATTTAAATAGGGTATGTGCACGATCATGATGGGCCAAATAGTGGCAATATGATGGGTATGTGGCCGATGACTATATTTTTACCCAAAATTCATGAAACGAATTTTTTTTTTAAAGGAGATTCTCAACTCTCCACTGATATAAATTATGCTCTAATTTGAATTTAATAAGTAATTATTATTCATTTTCTATTCAAATTATGACTAAAGTCCTGATTGATAGGTTGATTCAAAAACATCTATAGATTTCAAAAATATCACTCTTTTTGAATCCAAAACATGCGTCACAATCTATGCTTCACATACTATAGGATTAAAAAAATAAAAAATGAATTTCATGAACTTTTGACCAAGTTAAGGTGGTCAGACATACGAGTTTTTATATTTTTTAAAAAGTTGTAATAAAAAAATCATAATTAATTATTTACTTGGAAACAAATTAGAAAAAAATATGCATCACATCAGGGCATGAGTCCTCTACTTATACCTAAAATATTATAAAAAAATATTATCATTTTATTGTGGTTAGGGTGGTCAGACAGACACCTATTTCTTATTTTTTCCCTAAAATTTAAGTACCACTGCATTAAAATTTCAAATTTTCACCAAATAGATTTTTTTTTTTAACAAATCTAGTAGTTTAGAAACTACATTCAATTTGCTACAGATTCTATTCTTACATATTTTTGAAATAATATATTTAACTTATTCAAATTTTTACATCAAGTTGCCTAGCTTTGATTTTTCTTATTTTTTTGCCACTTAAGGGCTTGTTTTTTCCATGATGATCCTGCACATTCCCAATAGTTTGATTTAATTTATTCAAATTTTGGAGGGAAGTGTGATAATTAAATTATTATGATTTAATAATTCAATTAATTTTGAGGAATAGGGTGAATTAGTGATGTAATAAAATAATTGGTGTCATTTGACTAATCAGGATGAAATAAGATAAGGTTAGGACTTTATTAAATAAAAGTAATTTATTTAATTGGTCAAAAATGATGAAAAAGTGAATTAATTAAATAATGTTGTATTATTCAATTAATAGAGGAAATAAGGCTTTGAATGTTGTTTGATACCATTCAATGCATTGTGAGATGTTGTGGGATGATTTCAAGATGTTTCGAGATTTTTTGAATTGATTCAAAGATATTCTGAGATGATTCTGACTCATTTCGAGTCATTTTGGGGTTGTTTTGAGACGTTTTGGGTTGATTCAAAGTTGTTTTGAGTCATTTTGAGGTCATTCTGAGATGTTTCAGGTTCATTCATAGTTGTTTTGTGTCATTTCGAGGTCATTTTGAGACGGTCCAAGTTGATTCAAAGCTGTTCCGAGTCATTTTGGGGTCATTTTGAGACGTTCCAAGTTGATTCAGAGTTGTTCCGAGTCATTTTGGGGTCGTTTCGAGACGTTATGAGTTTATTCAGAGTTGTTCTGATTTGTTCTGGGGTCATTCTGATACGTTTTAGGTTGATTTAGAGGTTTTTTGAGTCATTCTAGTGTCTTTTTGAGATGTTATAGGTTCATTCAGAGTTGTTCTGAGTCATTTTGGGGTCATTCTGAGATGTTCTAAGTTGATTTAGAGTTGTTCCGAGTCATTTCGGGGTCGTTCTGAGACATTCTGAATTTGTGATAAGTGTTAAGTCAATTTTACATGTCTACATTTTTCCCCTCTTTGATACAAAGTATTGGTTGCTTTGTTTCAAAGATTCTATTTTTAAGATCAAGTTTTTTTTGAAAAAATTTATGCCCCACTGTGCCCTAGTGTTTCATGGAATGATGGTAAGACTCTATGCTGCCCCCTTGAGAGGTTGGCCAAAAATTTTGAGGTTTGAGGTCAGGCTCATGACTCTATTCTATTTATGTTTTGATGTGTTTAGGTCACAAAATTAAGTGTATAGGTCCTTTGTTTCTTGTTTTGATGTTTCTCTGAACTTCTATTTTGAAAGTAGGAAGTTTCCCTAAGTAGAAATTAGGGTTTTCCTAAGCCTTATATAAGAAATTTGTGTTGTAGATAGCTCATTTGTGTTTTGACTCTATAGATAATTCTTGTCTTTGTTTCTCTTGTTCTGTCAATTTTCAACGAGCAATGTCATGTTTTGATGGAGCTCCACATCATTCTGAGCTCGTTCGAGAGGTTAGATAGCCTCTAGATGTTGGTGGCCCGATATGTACCTTCTTTCTTTTTCACTTCCATCTTGTTTCATTCTCATTTTGTGTGTACAAAGTTTTCTAGGTCAAAAGTAAAATTTCCTATTTTCCACGCCTTTGTCTTGGTTTTATCACCTTTTTCTACTAAGAATCCATGCCTTTGCCCAGGATCCTCTTCTTTGCTAATTTTCCTCGCCTTTGATTCTGAGCATTTTCTATGAAAGATCGCCTTTGCTCTAAAAGCTCACTTTTGACTATTTGGGACCCTAAAATCTCGCCTTTTCCATATTTCCTCACCTTTGTAATATTTCCTCATCTTTTTTTATGAGAATTTTCCTAAAAGGCTCACCTTTTCCTAAAAAGTTTGCTTTTGTATTGTGTTTTCTGAGCATTTGTTCAAAACTCATTTTTTTTTACTCCCTTCTGCCGCATTTGACTTTATATTTTTCTTGGAACCCTAGCACATGTTCATTTTTCATTATAAATGCCATTTTTTGTGTTATATTGTGTCTCCCACCTATTTAGAGTGAAAATCTAACATTGTATTTTGAAAATGATTATAGGCTAGTCTTAGCGTACTACGACCAAGGGAGAGAAATCCACGACATTTATTTGATCCCATTTCCCATTTTGGTGTGTTAGAGCAGGACTTTGTTGATGTTGTGGGACTACTACACATTTTTTATATGCCTCCTATCAGGACTCATACTACCATGATGACCGCATTGGTGGAACAATGGCATTCAAAGACATCCTCATTTCATCTACCTACAACAGAGGTGACTATCACCCTTGAGGATGTATGGAGGATACTTCATCTTCCCATCCATGGGGAGTTGGTTACGTATCATATTCAACACAGTATCCCCGCTATGCAGTGTGTGTTAGGTGCTTAAAATTTGACGATACATCAGTCGGAGATTGATCTATCCAATTTTTTTGATAGTGCAGATCCTATCTCGCTTGTTCTATGTGGTTTTATTTCAGGACTCATTGTTCCTCATAGCCGAGGTTGACAATTTCCCATAGGTTGGGGTGTGGGCATTGAGAATATGCTTGAGCATGGGATGAAATATGCTTGGGGTTCATGTCTTCTCACTCACTTATATAGAGATATGCACAAGGTTGTGTATCGAGGCAAGAAATCTATTTTTTTAGGTGTTTCACTTTTGCATGTGTGGGCATGGGGGCATATTGTAGTTACTTAGATAGATGGGATACATGATCATCACTCTGATTGATGATCCATACTCATATCATTATGGTGATTTTGTGCACTACACCCTACCTGGAGATCTTTCTTATTGGCATTGAGTTTTTTTATGATATTCCCAGCTTTATGTGGAGACCATATTTGGGGCATGATGCCTAGCCAGAGGATGTAGATCACCTTTTCTATTGTCGGTAGACCTATTGGTTTCTTGGTCATATTGATATTGTGCTAGAGTATTATCTACTAGATCAAGTAGGCCTTCAGTTTGGAGAGAGACAGGGTCAAGTTCTTGATAGTTATGAGGCTCGTTTTGGTCGGATGACACAGGAGGTTCATGTATGGGGTATTTAGCCAAATGTAGATATTTCTATTGTTGATTTCATAACAATTTCCCTAGTTGTTTGGGGTTGGTCAGTTGGTCCCGTGGATCTAGGTACCTCTAATGATTATGATGAGTGGTGGTCTTTCTGTAGGTCTTTGAGACTCACTGCTCCCAAGGGTACTCTTGCTTTAGGTAGATTAGGTATTACAGGTCATCATGGGGAGGGACAACATATCGAGGTCCTTGTAGAGAATTTGGATATATCTTAGGGTAGAGCTCATTGTGATAGAGTGCAAGATGATCAGGATGAGTAACCACCTCAGGTGCAGGGTCATATGTAGGCTCCAGATCCTCCTCCACTAGCTAGGGATGGCTCAACATATGGTTAGCTCAAATTATTGTTGCCAGAGATGAAGAGATAGCAAGACAAGTTGTCGAGGCTTAGATAGATATTTTGATGGTTGAATGGGATAGCGAGAGTGGCTGACGGCATGTTGCAGAGGATTTTGTACAGTTGATGACCACAAAGATAGATACTCTCAGGGAAGAACACGATCATTATTTGCAGAGGTCTACCTACTATCAAACTTTATATGAGGTTATTGTTCCTAGGGGTGCTTGACATCCATGGTTTGGAGAGCCTAGTTCTATGGTTGGTGATGGTGCAGTTGGTGGTGGAGGTGATCAGTTTGTGAGATAGCCAGATCATTTTGGTGATCTATAGGGTTTCGTCTTTTCCTATTAGGGTCTTACTTTGGTACTTTATCTTTATGTTTTTCATTGCTTAGAGGCATTTTGTAGAAATGTATTTTGTATTCCTATATTCATTGGCCCAATTGAGGCCTCGTATAGATATTATGATTTTGTATATCCTATCACACTAATGATGCACTCTCTTTTTTTATGATGATATAAATGAGATATACCTTCTTCGATTCATTCTCATTTTATGCTCATGTGATGATGATATAGGATGATTTATGTTATATGGTATTGATATTAATATGAATGCCCCATACATGATGTTTTTATTTTTTAATATCATCATGATGTATGTTGTTGATATTGTGGATGTAGAATTGTACAAATGATATTGCTATGAAGATTTCACTAAGAAGAAATGTTGATGGTAAATAGAAATATGATGTTAATTAGAGGAATTGTAGATGATAGATAGAAATGTGATGTTAATTTTAGAAGAAATATTGATGATAGATAGAAGTATGATGTTAATTTAGAAGAAATATTGATGGTAGATAGAAATGTGATGTTGATTAGTAGTTGATGAGTTGCTTTTTCTTTTCTTTAGAGACTTTGTAGTTTGAACAATCCATTTTGATGTAGCAAATACGATGAACTAGGGTATTAATGACAAAGGTGACTTTGTATTTATTGCATGGACTTTGACTCTATAAACAAGGAGTATTCTTGCTCATAACAAACATATGAAAACCATGTTAGAGTGTATGGGTGAGAAGCTTTAAAAACATGTTGGACTAGTAACACAAGAGGTATTAAGAACCTAACATGTCACTGTTACACATAATGTTCCAAAGATGACTTCCACACATAAAAGAAAGAAAGTATTCACCATGGTAGTATAACAAGACTATCCACAAATAGAAAATTGAAATGATGCTCATTTGCCTCTATTCCTTCTTCTCTAAATCCTTATGGACATCCTTGAGAGATCCTAGGAATGATTCAATAATGTAAATCGCAAAAAATAAGACAACAAAAGATAAAACAATTCCATTATATCACTTGGCATATCTGTTTGGGGTGGGTCTATTAACCGGGTTGATCATATCTATCGTAGGAATGGATTTGTTAAGACATATCTTAGGATGTTGTTGGGTCTTTCCAAAAAGATATGTATTTGATACTTGGCTTTGTTTTAGTTCAATTTGTGGTCAAATTCTTCCGCGATTTTCTACTTGAAGGTTCAAACTATTGATGCTTTCTTTGTTTTTTTTGTTTGTTTTGTCAAAGGGTGAGTGTGATGATCTGTTTATTATGGGTGATGTTTTATTATGAATTGTGATGGCAGACATGGGCGTTTTTTATTTTTCTA
Source organism: Sequoia sempervirens (assembly GCA_007258455.2). Taxonomy (NCBI): domain Eukaryota; kingdom Viridiplantae; phylum Streptophyta; class Pinopsida; order Cupressales; family Cupressaceae; genus Sequoia; species Sequoia sempervirens. The sequence goes on from VDFB02041774.1 coordinate 47,587, forward strand.
AGTTTTATGATGTTTTTGACATTTTTAGGGGACTAACCTAGGGCCTTAGGGGCTCATCAAAGATAAGCCTTTCCTACGTTGTAAACGCATAGGCTCATAGTTTGCTTGGTTTGAGTGTTTTTGACCTTTTCTACTTTGTGAATGTTTTTGTATTTTGTGTCTTTTGACTGAGTTGAAATAAAGAATGTTGGAAACCCAAGGGGATTGACCTAGGGTCTCGGGGGCTAATAATATTTGGTTGCATTGTACATATAGAGACCACGTAGTTCTACTGTTTGACTCAAAGCATAATTTTTTTATGGAAAACAACATTAAACTTGGATTGATATCCCACTTGTTTGTCTAGAGGATATGTTGCAGGAAATCTACTTGAACTACTTGTGAGGTTCAAGCAAATGTTAATACCTTAAACTGTTTGAGCGAAGGAATAATCCTATGATGTTTTTATTTTGATGTTTTTCAAAAAAAAATTGTTCTTTTTGTTGTTTTGAATGTTTTTGGCTTTTTGTAGTTTTGAATGTTTTTGGTTTTTTGCTATTTTGAATGTTTTTTAGCTTTTTGACATTTTTTGTGACCATGATAGGACACTCAAAGATCCAACCCATGACCAAAATTTTGACATTGGCCCTAGTTGTGGACAAGATGAATTTCCTTAATCAGTAATAATCCATGGTTGGATATCTTGTTTTGAAATGAATTGGTGGATGTTGTAGACACATAAAAAATGACCTAGACCTGTAAGCTTCACTTTTACCACTTTCGTCCTAGCATAATTATCACATTTAATTATGTCCTTGGTCCACATTTGA